>PVKA01012458.1:16640-50229 GCA_004027165.1 Ctenomys sociabilis
GAAGAAGAAGAAGAAGAAGAAGAAGAAGAAGAAAATAAAATAAATAAGCTACAGAGTAAAGAGAAAACCCATGAGTTGGGGAAAATACAAATTAGCTAAATGTATCTCAGACAAGGGACTTCTGTCTGGAGCATATAAAGAATTAAAAAAATTAAGGTCCCTAAAATTCAGTGATCCAATCCACAAATGGACATCTGAAATGAATATACATTTTTCAGAGGAGGAAATACAAATGGAAAATAAATATATAAAAAAATGTTCAACATCCTTGATCATTTGAGAAATAAAAATTAAAATAACATTGATATTCCATCTTATCTCAGAAAGAATGGCTACCATCACAAATGCTAGAGGGGCTGTTGGGAAAAGACACTCTGCTGCTGGTGCAAGTGCAGACTGATATAACTACTATTAAAAATCAATGCGAAGCTTCCTCAAAACACTAGGACTAGAGGTTTCATTCGATCCAGGTATTTCCCTCCTGTGTATTTTTACAGAAGAACTGAAAACATGCCATAGCAATTTATATGCGCCCACATTTATACCAACACAATTTGCCATAGTTCAATCTCAGAAACAACACAAATGCTCATCAACTGAAGACTGATTAAAAAATTGTGCTATTTTTACACAGTGGAGTTACTCAACTATTAAAAATATAAAATCATGGCTTTTATAGGTAAGTGGATTAAACTAGCTCCCATACTCATAGGTGAAATAAATCAGACCTGTAAAACATTATACTTCCTCCCTTGTCTAAGAAACTGAAAGAGAAAACAAAATTCAAAGATACAACAGATACTGTGAAAGGGAAATAAATTGTTTAGAAGGAACAACTTGGATGATGGAAAGGGGAAAAGAAACAAAGAAGATAAGCAAAAAAAAAAAAAAAATATATATATATATATATGCATGTATATACCAAGGAAACCTTGGATAATAGTACTGCTGAGTTCTACTTGTCTGTTGAAAGAAAAATTAGTCTTTAATTCTTTTTGCTTTTTTCTTCTTTTCAACTTTTGGACCAATTTTGTATGCTTATATCTTGTAATATGATCCACTAATTTTTTTAAAAATAAAAATATAAAGTTAATATTCAAGTTTGATCAAGATAGCACTGCCTACTTTCTTATATTTGAGAAATTTCTTATATTGTAACATATTCTCTAAAAGAAAAAAGCATTATTTTTATAATGTCCTTATAGTATATACATAAAAGATAATTCATTTGACTTTATTGTGCTGCTTTTACACAGTTAGGTTGCTTCTGTTTTCTGGGTAATAAAGGAAAGTTTAATCAATATTTTATATTATATATTTTAAATATGCAGTATGTTCTACTCTATTTTCTGGTCACAAGTTTTATAACAGAATTCACTGATCAAATGTTTAATATAAATTATCATTTATTTGATAGTTATTATAAAAACATTCTTTCTAAGTGAAATGATTCTCAGTATTACTCAATACTGGTAAATGTGATTTACAAATGTGGTTTGTTATGGTTAAAATTGGACATTTCAATAGATAATTTTATTTAGAAAAGCAATATAATATTTGAATTTCTTTCATGTCAAATGGAAACTGAAAATATTAATTTCTTATTGCATATTATGACAAAATTGCAATTGCAGTTCTAAGACAAGATTAGTATAAAATCTTAAATATAGCTTTACAACTGTTGACTAATTACCATAGTTTCATTCTTTTACAGGGGGAAAAAATTTGTTTTAAAATGTCATAGCAAAATCCTGTGAAACTAAATGCAGCTTTTATGTCATGTTGAAAGCTTTAAAGCCCCTTCCATAATAGTAATTTTGATCAAATTAGAGTTTGAAAGAGCAATAGTCCAGCCACAGAGCTCACAAGAACATACAAGTATAGGGAAAGGGCTGCCCAGATAGCTCAGTGGATTAAAGCACCTGCTGAGGCAGATGCAGGGGCCAGGGGTTCGATTTCCAGCCTGCCAGGCCAGCCTCGGCCCCAGCGCATGCTGGGATGGCAATTGAGACTGCGCATGGCAGTGCATGCCTTTAGTACCAGCGCTTGGGAGGTTGAAAACAGGAGGATCACTATGAGTCCAATCTGTGTAATGAGACACTGTAGACACTTTGCTAAATATAATTAATAAATAAATATGTTTTAAAAAAGTACAGGGAAACTTGATGAGCAGGACTTTCCAATACAGTTAGCAAAAGTCAGTTTAAAATTAATGCTATTATTTTCCTAATACTTTCTACAACAATTGTTATTTTTGTATTATAATATTATAATTATGTATTATATTATATGTTACAATATATAAAACATATTATAATATTAATTATAAGTTTAATTTATAAAATATGCTGACATTTATGTTGACATTTTAATAACACTAAGTTAATTTCAATTCTATAAAAATTTTCTATATACAATTACTTAACGATTTATATCAGTTTTAATACTATAATTATAAGGTATTTGGAGTTTCCTTGATCAACATACTCATTTTAAGCAAAACAACATGGAAAAATTGAGAGCTCTACAATTCTACATTAGTCAAGAGTAACCTCAGGCAAATTAATGTTTTTCTCTGAGTTTCATGGTGAATGATTTATCAAATGAAGGTAACAGTATTTGCTTTAAAGAGATCAGACAGTTAATTGAATTAGTATCTGTGAAACAATTAGAATATTGTGCTTGGAAGAGAAAAAATGTATAATATATAAATGTGCTATAAGAGTGTAGTAAATAGTTAACTTCTGAAAGTCAATCAGTTTTCACTAACTTCAATTTACTTTTTCATCCCTAAGTAACTTCTGAAATAATGAGAAAGCTATTGCTTGAATTTCGATCTTGTCCCATGCTGGTGACATGTGGCATTCTGCATTATTTGATTCTGGGTAGTGGTATCAAGTCAAGACTTCCAGTCACCTACAGGATACCAGCGAGGACCTACAGATACTAAATTTACGCTGTGGTGTGCTGCTAACGGAGGTGCTGATTGGGTTTGATGTGTTACAGGAAGTTTTTCTTAAGATGTTATTAACTGAAAATGAGCTTCTCAAGACAAGAATTCATTGTAAATCAAGAATATACATCTCAATATACAATTATACATAGATTTTATTTTTAGTATTTTATTACATGCTATTTACTTAATTGTAGAAATGCTTAAAATTAAGCACATAGTAAACCTAATAACATAAACTCCATAGCAAAAATACACTATTTCTTAAAACCTGCAAATTTCTCAAAAGTGCAAATTCACCTATTATACTGTCTATCTAAGTAGATAACAGGATATGATAAATGGATTTGATTTTAAAATCAATAATAGCAAATGATCTCAATAATGATACTATCTTTATTCATTAAATGTTTTACTAATAAGAATTAATAAGGGCTCCGGGAGATCTGCAGTGTAAGTGCCTGGAAAGTAGAAGGTCTCAGGTTCAATGCCCAAGGCCATGTGCTGTGCCAGCCCTGGAAACCCAGGCATGACATGAGGGTTAACGAAACCAGGGATGGTGATGCACACCTGTAATCCCAGCACTGGGGAGGCTGAGACAGGTGAATCACTATGAGTCCAAGCTGTGTAGCAAAACCCTGTACCAAATAAATAAATAAATAATACTTTAAGGAAAATATACTTAATCTTATAATTTTATTTTATTTTATTTTATTTTTTATTTTTATTTTTTTGTTTGTTTGTTTGTCTTTTTGAGACAGGGTCTCACTGTGCAGTTCAGGCTGGCCTTAAGCTCACTTTGTCGCTCAGGCTGGTCTCGAACTCACAACAATCCCGCTGCCTCAGCCTCCCGAGTGCTGGGATTATAGGCCTGCGCCACCACGCCCGGCTCTAATCTTATAATTTTAAAAGGTATGAGAAATCTCTTTTAGGTTATACTTGAAATGGCAAAATACTTGATAGATAAAAAGAAGTAGAAAGATCCTTTACAAATAGGAAGGTGATCGAGAAGTGGAGAGAGGGTGAAAGAATGGAGGGAAATGGATGGAAAAAGATTTGAGACATGTTTTATTTGTGTGCTAATTTGCCAGGAGGACTCTAGTCATTATGTACTGCAGACATGTATGGATAAAATATAAAGGTAAAGAACCAAATATCTTTCTGTTATCTTAAAGTCACATCTCTTCAAATAAAATTATTTCAATTGATTGAGAAAATGAGCTATTTCATCACATAATTGTGTCTATCATTTCTATTTAAAGATTTTTAAATAAGTGTCTAATGCAATAGGCTTCCTGCATATGTGTGTGCATATTTCTCTTTAAGATCATGCACTTCATGTTCGGAGTTATGCCTAGTATTTTTACATATTCATAACCATTCTTCTTAACAAGAGAAACAGGTTTTGCATCTAGATGTACTCTTTCCAAAAACATTTTTTCTTTATAAAGAGTTATGAAGATTTTGGAGTTTCTGAGGTTATTTTTAATGCAGCCTGACAAATTAACTTCTCAGGATATCTTAGATGTTGGCTGAAGGTGATGACGCTGGTCTTTAAGAGTACTAGGATGTATATTATGTCGGCTTCTACCACTATGGTCATCCACTAGGAAAATAATTATTGAATATTTGATATAATTCAGGTATAAAAATAAGATAAGTAAGCAGCTACACTCATAATTTACTGATAAGAGACATCTGCTAAAATAATATCTGTAAATATAATATCATGTATGCACCTTGTATGATACCAAAACATTATGAAAACAGTTTGCAATGCATTAATTTATCAAATCTGTCTTGTTAAGGTGTCTTGAAACTGTCTGATTGATATTTGTACTTCAATAAAATAAAAAAATAATAAAAATAAATAAATAAAATAGAAAAAAAAAAAGAGTACTAGGATGACAGGCGGCACATACTTCAGATTTGCATCTGCTCCTCTTTTCCTCCGGTTGCCATGGTGGGAAAAGCAAAGGAAGGCTTGCCTCAGGTAAGGATCATTGAGCACGGAAAGCAGCCTTCTTACAAAGGACAGTTGTCAGTTCAGAGTAACCATCAACTTGTATGAAAATGCTTTATTATCCTGAGAATAATATACATGCATTCCTCCTCTACAATGAGATACTGTCTCCAATTTCCAAGGCTTTGCATTCACCAGTCTCCTTGAAAAATAAATTTGTCAGTATTTCTACTCAAAACACATAGAAATGGATCTCATCTAGTGCCAGCCAGATAGCTCAGCAGATGAAAGCACCTGCTTCGGTAGTCACATGGACCAGGGTTCCATCCCTGGAGTGCAGCGCCAACCATACCCCTGGGAGCGGTGCTGAGAGGGAGACTAAAACTGGGTGTGGTGGTGCACTCCTATAATCCCAGGACTTGGGAAGCTAAAAACAGGAGGATCACTACAAGTCCAGGCTGTGTAACAAGACCCTGTAGACTCTGTACTAAATTACATTAAAAAAAGAAATGGATCTCATCAAGAATTTTCTATACAATCATAATTCTATGTTACCAAGAATATTACATGTTTTCAGGTCTCACAAAACATCAAGATTTGAACTCCAAAGTTTTACATCAGTGAATAAATCAAAGGCAACATTCTCACGAAGTAAGCCAAGTAAGCGTTAGCATAGTGAATTTTTACTAATTAAAAATATAAGCATTCAAATTAGTTCTAAATTAATCTGTGTCATTAAGGTATAACATGGACTTTAAGAACTTTTGTAATGTCTTAAAACACTAAATCCCGCAGTTTTTAATTTTCAATAATAAATGGGTACTGTTTTCAAATTATCAGCAGCAGCAGGTTTCATAAATGCCTGCCTCCCCACTCTGTGCTTCTGGTTAACTGCCAAACACCAGGCACACCGAATGTGAAGAGGTTCAGAACAGGAACTGACACAGAGCAGGTGCCACATAGTCCTTTGTTACTTGAATAAAATTAACCTGAATGACCATTAAAAAGGTCATGATTAAGAGCCAGAGAGATATCTCAGAGGGCCCCATGCTTACTTATGCCAGCACAGAGACAAGGGTTTGATTCCTGGCTTCCAATGCTGCACCAGCCCCACCCTGGGGACTTGCTGATCCAGTCAGCAAGATGGCATGGTGGCACTGTAATCCCAATGCTGGGGAAGGCTGAGACAGAAGGATCATTATGAGTCCGAGCTGCATAGTGAGTCCCTACACCAAATACATAGAAAAGGTCATGACCGATGCAATCCTGTAGAATTATATCAAATTTTACTTCTGTCTAAATTTTTTGTAATTCACTATTATTATTCAAAATTCAGTATGTTGCATCATAATCTCTTACAATAGCTCAAAATATCAATTGCACCTGGTTGTATACAACATAGGATTTTCTAGCTTAATAGAATGAGAATGGAAAAATGAATATATTACTTATAATCTGCTTAATCATCATCTAAAAAGATAAAATAAGTTATGAATTTATCACCTTGCAAACTGGTAAAAGAATGAAGTATTTCCTGTGTGTTAATTCTCTGTCCCTGGGAGAAGATGATAAGTGTGTTAAAATAAAAATGTAACACCTGGTGCCAACAAAATTAGGATTACAAAAGAAGTAAAGGCCACATTGAAATGCATAATTATATTAAATAAGTTGTGTATAACTATGATAATATAAGGTAGGAGTGAGATGATGGCTGAAATGTTCTCTTTTAAAAGGAACGAGACAATGAGCACATAGAAATGAGGTAGGTGATTAACCAATCAAACACCAAGTGAAATGTATCATGTAATTAATATATAATGAAATATCTATGTAATTTATACATAAAGGTTATAAATAGAAATGCGTTTGTGCATATTTTATTCTGAGTCATCACAGTGTATAATCAATGTTTCTTACATAATTTCTCATTCATGAAACCAAAGGAGAATGAGAAGGCTGAATCATGTAGAGAAATGCACTTATAAATGGTTACCAATGAATGCTATGAACCCTTCCCCTGCAGAGGAGATATATTCAGGTATGTAGAAGTCATACTCTACTACTTTCATGTAATTCTTTAACAAGTAATTCATCTGAGTCACAGTCCATCAGATTAGCCACCTGTTAGCATAATGAAGATCGTGGAAATCGTGTAATATTGAGAGCTGTAGAGCTTCAACCAAATGACAATGGTGTGGTGATTTCTAATGATCAGTTTGCAATGCTGTTTCCAATCAATGGGTGCTAGATGTAGAAGGCTCACCTAAGGATCATTGTCAACAGCATTGGAAGTGAACTGGATAGGAAGACCGTGTGCTGTTGATCTACGTGGAGAAGCTTGCCATACTGGTTTTCTTGGGATCAACTGTGTTCCTGATATTCTCATCATTAGAGGATCTCACATCCTTGTTGTCACTGAGGTCAGCAGTGTTTCTCTCTGGTCCTTACCTTGACCATCCCTTCTTGGCTCCAGTTCAGATCCCTCAGCCTACTGTTACAGATCCTTCAAATCTGGTAGAGACTTTCTAGCTTCCACCACTGACCTTTGGGCCTTCCCAATGCAGAGCCTTCATATAGACATGCATAAAACATTGCTGTGGGCTCTGTAATCCTGCAGCTGGGCTCATGGAGGACATTGCTGTAGGATTTAGGCCCTCATCTGGGTTCTTTGGGTCTCCATTATGTGAACAGATATCCTTTCAAATTTGATGCTTTGAGTGACTTTTATAAAATAACTCTAAATATCATGATGCAGTAAATCTTTTCACTTGTACACCTTTACTAAAATAAGGCATTGCTGAATGTCTCAAAGATTCAAATGAGGATTGAGAACCATCATAAGGAGAGAGATTCTAACTCTATAATGAAGGTCACATAAAATGTGGAGGGAGGTCACTTAGAAATAAGCAAAAGGAGCAAGCTCATCCACAAAGTTTACTTCTAAAAAATGAAATTAAAACATGATAAAAGCAATAAGTAATAAACACAGTTCCCTTCAAGAGTAGTGAACCTAGAGCAATTATGCAACCCCAACTAAGGAGCAAAATATGAAGTACAGAATGATAACACAGAGATAACACATAATAAAATTTGCTTATGCATAGCATTTTGAAATGAGCAGTCAAGAGTGGTTGAGGAAAGTTGATTAATTAGAAATTAACTTGCAATTAGGATGCATTTAGATCCATGGCAAAAGTGCAATCAGGTGACTATAGATATCAAATATGTTCTATAGCCCTCACAATTATAGAAGAAAAGATTCAAATTCTTTTACTGTAAAGAGATCTTTGAGAAGATAAATAGATTTAAGTTAATTATGCAATGTATGTATACATTGAAACATTAAACAGAGCCCTATTAATATGAACCTGCTGTGTTTTATTGACAAGCTAGAATTAATTTAGAAATAAAAGAAAAGGAATTTTGAGTGAATAAAATGTTAATTAAAAATCACTAGCAAATTTTCACTTCTACAAGAAATATTAAAAGATTTTTACTGGATAAAATAATATGACATAGAGAAGGAAACTTTGTTGTATATGGAATAATGAATAATACTAAAATTGTAAATATATAAAATATAAAACACATTTTATTCTAATATCTGACCTTTCAAAATATAAATATCTACTCATGTGTTACACTGAGCACACTGAAAACGAAGCATTCCCAGAACTATTTATGCAGTGGGAACACAACAGCCAGACATCTGCTGTACCGGCACTGCTCTCTCAACAACTTGTGCACCTAGCTTTCCTCTGGTGCTCTGTGTTCTGGAGGGCGACCTTGCTCTAGCCCCAAATTAGTGCTTGGTCTCAGCTCAGCTGCTCCCACTTCATGTGATAGTAAAATTTGTGTGGCTGAGTGACCTCACTTAACATACTGGTTTTAAGGGGCATACACCCCTTGTTAAGGTGCAGTAGTACTCTGTTGTGTACCTAAATATCACATTTTTAAATCATTAATCTCCTGATGGACATGCAGGCTTTTCCCAAGATTTATGCATTCTAAGTTGCACTGCTGTAAACAGAGGTGTGAATACATCACTGTTGTACCATATTTTTAACACTTTGCGGGAGATATCTAGAGGGGCACTAACTGGGTCAAATGGAAGTTCTAGTCTGAGGTTTTTTTAAGCAATTATCCTTCCTGATTTCCATAGTAGTTATGTCAGTATACAGTTCTACTAATAATGGAGATTCTTTTCTCGCCACAGCCTCACACATGGTAGCCATTCTATCTGAAGTGAAATGGAATCTCATAGTTGTTTTCATTTGGACTTCTCAAATAGCGAGTGATGTTGTACAGTTTTTCATGAATTTATTGGTTACTTTTATTTCTTCAGCTGAGAATTGTGTTTCAGTTCTTTTCCCTTTGTTGGTGGGACAAAATACCCGACACCTAAAATTAGGGAAGGAAAGGTTTATTTAGCTCACAGTTTGTAGAGGCTTCAGTCCTTACTTGGCTGGTTCCAAAGCAGAGAGGCACAGGGCGGAGGGGCACGGGGCAGAGGGCAGCACTTCATCGGGATAGGCTTGAAACAGTCTAACAGTAAGAGCAAAAAGGGGGGAGGAGCAGCAGCAGCAGCTCCTGATGCAGGCCTCTCTCCCTTCCTTGGATTGCATCCCACCTATCTGTCCCAGGCCTGTGTAGCACTCATATTTATAATCCCAGCCTTTGGATCATAGATTAATTACAAACTCTAGACACCTTCCCTGATGACTGCATGAGACTTTGAGGGGACACCTAGACACAAACCATAACAAAGTGTCTGTTCACTTCATATGCCATTTTTTTTAACCTGGGTCTTTAAATTTGGGACATCTAATTTTTAAGTTCTTTTTTATATCCTACATATTAGTCCTTTGTCTGAGGAAGAGCTGGAAAAATTGCTTTCACATTGATTCTGTTAGTGGTTTCCTTTCATATACAGAAACTTTTCAATTTGATATGATCCCATTTATTGATTATTGGTTTATCACTTGCTTAAATGGAGTTTGTTTAGAAAGATTTTGCCTATATCTATGTCTTTGAGAGTTTTACCTATTTTGTCCTGCAGCAGATTAAGTGTTACTTCTCTAGTGTTTAAATGTTTTTTTTCCTATTTTTTTGAATTTTAGATTGGTACATAGTGAGGTACTGGAGTCTAGATTCAGCTTTCACAACATGGATAGCTATTTTTCTGATTACCATTTATTAAACATGCTACCTTTCCTACAGTGAAGGGTTTTTTTTTATCAAAAATAACATAGTTGAGTGTGCCTGATGTTACTTCTGTATATTATACTGTGTTCTGTTGACCCATAAATCTGTATTTTTGCCAAAATCCTGTTCATCACTGTTAAGGATAATATCCAAATTTGGCATGGTAGCACTTTATAAAATCTATACTCAAAAATCACTAGTGATCCTTTGCACCAATAACAAATTTTATTGAAAAATACATTAGAGAAATAGTACCCTTTGTGATAAAATCTAGAAAAATAAAATACTTAAGAATGTTGTGAATTAAGGAAGTTAAAAAAAATATATATGAAATAAACCTAACCAAAGAATTAAACTAGCCTCTACAATGAAAACTACAGTAGTCTTTCAAAGGAGATAGAAGAGCATGTCAGAAGATATCTCCTGTTCCTGGGTAGTCAAAACCAGTTTAGTAAAAATAACCACACTTCCAATCTATTTTATAGATATAATGCAATTCAAGTCTTAAACTTATACTATAAGATCAGTGACATTTGAAAGTTATCTGAAAACAAAAATAAGTGGGGAGGGTCTGCAGAAAATCCAGGCTATGGTACAGGATTTCCTACCATTTTTCTCATGTAAGGCACATTACACTAAAATGGAAGTATTCATAGCTTATTAAGATGTTTGAACTTCAAAAAGATCTGAGAGAATTGTGGTATTGAAGGTTTAGTGTCCAGAACAATGGCAAACCCTTTTAGGAGAGCAATTAGCAATCATTTGAAAAGTAGCTAATATATTGACTTCTCCTATCTATAATGAAGTCAGAACTTGGTCATAGACTTGCCCTGCTGCTGAGGTCATCTCTGATAATGAGGAAAGCATACATTTCATCATTTTCTAGCATTGATTAAAGAATTGTATATACTTACTTCTTATAAAAATCAAGGCAAAGAAAAAAAAAGCCACAGAATAACTCCAGTCTTCTATTTAAGAAGACTTTCCAAAGGCCGGCCAGATAGCTCAGCATACTAAAGCACTTGCTTAAACAAAGCACAGCAGCTGAGGTTCAATCCTTGGAATGCAGAGCTGGCCTGAAAGGCATGCTGAGATGGTGATTGAGATTGGGAGTGGTGGTACATGTCTATAATCCCAGGGAGGCTTTAAACAGGAGGATCACTACAAGTCTGATCTACATAGTGAGTGCTGTAGACCCTGTACTAGATACAAGAAGAAAGAAGGAGAAGTAGAAGAGAAGGAGGAAGAAGGAGAAGGAGAAGAAGACTTTCTAACCATGTCTGAAAAGGCTGAAACATGGAAAAGAAGGTACTGCATAGCTGAGCATGAAATTGTTAGAGGTGAGGACAGAATTAGCTACATTCTGTTCACCAGGTAGGAGAGATTGAAGTTGTCCACATGGATAGGAAGTGTGCATTGTTTTAATGTGCACACATACAGTGATAAGGCTGAAGTTTTAATGTCTTTGATTAAAGGTTGGGCTATGTATCCCTAGATTGAAACCATACAAGGGCTAGGAAAAGCAAACCATTTCTTTTCTACAGGATAGGTAGGATACTAGAGTTTTAATACTTCTACAAAATGTTGTAAATTCACCTAGACTCATTACAGAGACTTGAAAAAGTCCTTGTCATTTATTTGTGAAGGGGTAAAGCAAGGAATATCACACTGTATTGTTTCCAACTGGAAACTATATATCCAATCAGACAAACACCCATTTTAGCAGATAGTATTTGACCAGAAAAAAAACAGTGGAGCCATACATTCACTTACATATTATTTAAAGCTATTTTCAATGTTATTTCAAAAGGGTTAAATAGTTAAATAGATGCAGTGAAATAGTATCTATTTTTTTCTTTTTATAAAATATTAACTTAATTTCTTAACTTGTACCTACAGAAATGACTTTTTTGTGAAACCCATGATAGTACTCAGGCCCTTGTGCTTGCTAGGGAAGAACTTATTCCACTGAGAAATCTCTCTGGCCCATGAAATACTATTTATAAGACAAAGTTTAACAATATCATGAAGCTATCACAACAAGGAATAAACCAAAGTATACAGGGCCAAACAATCTTTTAGTAACTGTATAACTGCCTAATAGAAAATATAGAATATTCAAAAACTTCCAAATATATCATAGTGTCTAAATGCAATAAAAATTATAAGCTATAAAAATTTATGTAATGAATGAAGGTTAACAATAGAAAAAAATCCCTGCGATATGAGCTATGGAAATTAACAAATAATATCTCTGCATATAAACAAAATATCCAGGATAATTTGACAATTTTTTGATGAGAAGATATTTAATGAGAAGTTAGAAAATTTCATTAAATTTGAAATGATGGAAAGGATGACTCAAAATCATTAAAATAAAAATATATAATATACAGTGAATATACTGTAATTTCTAGATGACCTTACCAAAAGCTTGAAAACTACAGAGATCAAAGCTCATTTACTTTAAAAATAAGTACTTAAAACTGTCTTTCACTAATGAAAGACAAAGATGACAAAAATTTGAAGAGACGATCACCATTTGTAAGAAAAAAACATGACATATTAATAATTAATGCCATTTAAAATTCAATAGAACAGATTAGAAGAACAAATTTAGTAGAAATTCTTGAAAAAAGGGAAAAGGTTATCCAACATATTTTAAATGAAATTGTTGAAAATGATTAAATCCCATTTAATTGGAGGGCAATAAATCATGCTTAGACTCAGAAGTGTTTCATTGATATTTAAAAATCTTGATATTTATTTTTTTAATTTTTAAAGAGAAAACAAAATAGTATTAAAACAGAAAAATCACAAGTGATACAGAAGTTTGCTTAACAAAAAATATGAACTTCACAGTATTTCTTGTAATGTGTAGTGCTGCCTTCCAACCAGTTACTCATATTACCAGATACATGCATGCAAAACTGGAAGAAGAAAGAAACACACAAGCAATTAAGAGGAGCAAAAGGAAAAACAATTGCAAAAAAGGAAACAAAACAAATGAAGCATTATCTGCTCCTTTGCATAGACCAACGGAAATGCACAATATAGTTGCCCAAATCATCCTGCTGACATACATAGATAAATCTTTTCCCCATTCCCTCTTCCATCACTCTCATCTCAGTAGCTCTTTCCTTTTGAATAAGTTCACTCCCTTTTCAGGTTCCATTTTTTTTCTCTTTCAGGTTCTCACACCTAGGAGACAATATGATGTTTTCACAAGCAGGTCTGACTTATTTCACATGAGTACGGTCTCTAGTTGCATCCATTTCTTGACAAAAGCCTCAAATTTGTCCACTTTTAAAGCTGAATAACACTCTACTGTGTAAAGTACCACATCTTCTTTATCTATTCCTCAGTTGATAGGTGTCTTGGTTGTTTATAAAACTCCTGATTTTTTAATAGCCCAAGGACAGCAAAAATCATTAGCTTTAAAATTTATCTTTATTATTTTTCAGAATGTATGCCTTTTTCTTACTTATTAGTTACATAATAACACAATGTACAGTTCTTATGCTAGGGAAACTAAGAAAGATCAGTTGCTGCTCTGCATAATAGAGTATACCAGGCAGATAATAATACTGAAGAACAATCTTGGATTTTTTAAAAAACAAGTAGCTTTACCTCTCTTGAATTTTGTTCTCTTTCTTGAAACACGCTAGAACCAATCAGGGCTTCTCACACTAACTCCTTTTCTTGAAAATAAGCCTTTCAAAGTCCAAAGAGTCCTAGTGTTTCCAGTTTTATAATCTAGAAATATTTTCACAGTCTGCACCTCATTCTATTTTGAAACATGAACACACACCCTGGTATCTCAGTAATGCACTTGATTTTGCAGAAATCGGCTGCTTTTGTGCTTGTGTGAGAAGATGGCTGTGCTTGTATTTTTCACTCCATGTAGACTTCAAGAGCTGAAGCAAATTTTGGCCCATGGTTTAGCTTGCAAATAGAATTGTTTGTTCATAGCCAAGGTATGGCTATACTTTGACATTTAGTAAATTACATGAGTTCTTATTATACATATATTTATAAATAATATTTGGTGCTAAAAATAATAATAATAATAATATTTGGTGCTTGCCTTTATATTGCAGTATTGTCTCAATAAATATCACTCAAAAATCCTTGATTATGTAAAATGCGAAGATTTTATTTTACCTATCAGAAGAACATGGTGGGCACATATCAAGACAATAGAATGATAATCCTGAACTAATGAAAGGAGAACACCAGTGAAACATTCTACATTCAGTTAATGTAATGAGTATGAAATAAATATATTTGCAAATAACCAAAAGCTGAGAATCTTCACAAGCATAAACTCACTTTTATAGGCTAATGTGCTAAGAAAGCTCATTCTAAGTTTTACTAATGTAAACCACTGATAATAATCCCAGAAATACAAATAACTAAATAGTAACATAATAGTACTGTGCTTTTTTAATGTGAAGTATGTGTACAATCATATAAACTCTTTATTTTTTATTAAAAAAATGATTTTTGATGTACAGGACTACAAGATAAACCCTGAGAGGACTTCACTGACCACATAAGAAATATAAAGTTCATGTGTTGGTATATCAGTCTTTCTCTATCTAGGTCTTAACCATCCAACAGAAAAGTATAAAAATGAAGTATACATTGCAGGGCCATAATATTAAGCTGAGCTGTAAATGGCTATGGTTGACAACTTCTTTGAATAACTCACTATTGTTGTGGAATACTGGACTGTGGTGTCGAGTTCAAGCACCTAAGTTAGTTGAATGACCATGGAGTGCCCACCTTTGACAGGTGTAGACAAAGGAGGGGGTATAGAAAGAAAAAATCATGATGTGTGTATATAGACAGTTGGGATAGATAACGCTGTGCTTCTACATAATCCTATGAAAGGCAAGATTTGCGCTAATGGTGGTTGGACAGGATATTATGTCGGCTTCTAAGTACTACGGTCATCCACTAGGAAAATAATTATTGAATTTTTGATATAATTCAGGTATAAAAAATAAGATAAGTAAACAGCTATACTCTTAATTTACTGATAAGAGACATCTGCTAAAATAATATCTGTAAATATAATATCATGTATGCACCTTGTATGATACCAAAACATTATGAAAACAGTTTGCAATGTATTAATTTATCGAATCTGTATTGTTAACGTGTCTTGAAACTGTCTGATTGATATTTGTACTTCAATAAAATAAAAAATAAATTTAAAAAAATGACTTTTGTCAATACTTAATAATGGATTTCAAAAATGAATACAACAGAAAGAGAACAAAATACCCATAAAACAAAAAGATCAATAAAGACATGAAGTACATTATGGAACACAGAAGTGTGTTTCATGGTGAAGAAAATACAAGAGTCCTAATTGTGTATGTTCATAGTACTAAAATTTATAAAATGGTAAGTCGAAAGCAAGTTACAAATCTAAACTGAGAAATCCACAGATTGTGTAATTACAACTAAAGGTTTTAACTTCCTATTCTCCTTAATTTAACAAAATCTCAGCCAAGAATAAATGAATAAAGGCAAAAAAATGTTGAATGCTATAAATCGGTTTAAATTAGTTTACTGTATTTGTAGATAAAAATGATATTCAACCAATTGTATCCTTCAAGACTAAAAGATATTGGTATGACCATACTAGAGGTTGCAAAGAATTTCAATAAGAACTTTTGTAAAATAATAAGGTAGAGCTGAATTGATTAATAAAACAAATAGAACTGTCTGATAAAACGAATGACAAGATTTAAATCTTAAGCATCAAAAAAATTTGCTAAAGAAAGTATTTATTATGGTATGATATCTGTTTGGCTTTTTAATTTGCACTTAAGCTGCTGAACTATTGCCCTGACTCTTGGAAATATGTTTTATGTTGCTTGTTTGTGTCTCTTTGCAAAATTTAAAACTATTTAAATATGATCAAATTTGCATATTCTCTGCCAAAAATTAGTTTTACTTTTTTTATATTTATTTATTTGGTACAGGTCTCACTACACAGCTCAGGGCCATGGGGATTAACCCATCTCCAGCACTGGAATTATGGGTTAGCACCACCATGCCCAGTTTCGGTGGCCAGACACAGCACACCCTCTGGGCACCTACACATGCAATGCTGAGGATCGAACCCAGGTCCTTGTGTTTGTCACTCAGTCCCTTAGACTGCCGAGCTATCCCCCCAGTCCTTTAGTTTTACCTTTGATGTATCAGCATTTGGTAATGTATCATAGGTGTTTATCTAAATGTGCTCTATGCCTGTGTACATTTCTGAATTTGAACCTTGTTCTTTCTTCCATTAAATTGTGTTATCAATGATTTCAAGTAAAAAGATATGCTTTACATTTAAAACAGTATAATTTTTGAAAACTTTTGCCATCTAAATAATAATTTTTTTATTGAAGAACAAGTAGCAACGAGAAAGCTCCAAATAGGATCAGTAGGACAGATTCAACAATTTATACATTACACATTGTTTTGTTTAGTCCTTCTGTTGAACAAGGTGCATACATGATACTCCATGCACCAATATTAGTAGAGCAGATGCCTCTGATCAATGAATTAAGATGTAGCTGCATACCTATCTTTTTTTCCAAAGCTGAATTATAGTACAGTTTCAATAACTAATACTTTTTACAGTTATTTTCCCAGTGGTTATCCAAAGCACAAGAAGCAGACAGGATATCCTGTGAAAATACTATTAGAATTACACCAAAGTACTACATATCTATCCTAACTGTACTGTATATACAAGCTCAGAATGGTTCTTCCCCTGCATTCCTCCTTTTGTTTAGTCCTGTCAAAGATGGGTGTTCCATTGTCATTCAATTATTATAGCTGCTTGAATTAAGCAAAGCATTCCAGCACAGTCCAGGACTCAACAATAATAGTGCATTACCTGAAGAAGTTGTTGATTAGATCCATCCATCGCTCAGGCCAGTATTATGGCCTTACTGCATATACCTGACTTTTATACTTTACAGCTGGATGGTTAATGCCAAACTAAAGCAAGACCTATATAATAAAAAATGTAACTTTTTTTGTCTGATGAGGTCAGTCAATTCCCCTCATTGTTGATCCTGTAAGCCTGTACCTCACTCTGTAGATCCTTTGTCAGTTTCAGCCACCTGGATGAGTCAGGGCCATTGCTTGAACAGCTTGCTCTCTGTGGAAGCCTGAGAGAAAGGTTTCACTCCATGTGACTCTCCTTAGGCACACTGCGGCTCATCAATCACTTTCCTCTGTGGCTGTATAATCTCCTTGATCAGAAACTTTTGGGCACAACTGAGTTCCATGATGTTACAGTACAGGTTTTCCTATGTCCTGAGTCATCAATGACCTTGAAAGGCTAGGGCCAAAATGTTGACTGACCTTGTAGCCCTTCCATTTCTCCAGTTTTTGATCTGCAAACTTAGATTGTGAACCATACAGAAGAGATGATTATTACCCTTCAACATATGCAGTACAATTTATCTTAACTACCTTATTAAATTCATTTTAATTGTGGTTTTACCTTTCTATTTGTACTACTTTTGATTTTGTATAGTAGGGAGACTATACAATATTTGCACATGTGTGTCTGCTTTATTTCACTTATGAGTATATGATCAAGTGGCATCCACTTAAATATAAATATTTCAAGTTTATCATTCTTTATAGCTGAACAATACCCCATTGTATGGAAATAACAGATCTTTTTCAACCATTCCTCATGTGATGGACATCTGGGTTGTTTCCAAGATTTTGCTATCACAAATTGGGCTGCTATAAATATAGGTGCACATATATCACTATAATATGATACTTTCAGTTCCTCCTGGAAAACTTCCAGTATGGGGCTAGCTTGCTGGAATAGGATTTCCAGTCATAGTTTTCTGAGGAGTCTCCACACTGATCTCTACAATGGTTGAACCAGACTACATTCCTACCAGCAGTGGAGAAGTGTTCCCTTTTCCCCATATCCTCTCCAACATTTGATGTTGGTTGATTTGTTTAATCAAGCCATTCTCTTTGGAGTGAGATTTTATCTCAGTGTTGTTTTAATTTGCATTTCACAGATGGCTAGTGATGTGGAGCATTTTTTCATATCTTTATTTGATTCTTTAATTTCGTCTTCAGAGAAGTGTGTATTCATCTCATATTCCCATTTCTGGATTTGGTCTTTAAATTTGAGAGCTCTAATGTATCTCAGTTCTTTATAAGTTCTGGAGAGCAGACCTTTGTCTGAGTGCTTATTGGTTAATACATTTTCTAAATTTGCGGCTTGTCTTTACACTTTGATGACAATTTCTTTTGATGTGCAAATAAATCTCAAGAATTGTTGAACCCAGTTGTTAATTCTTTCAAGTGTTTCCTGTGTGAATACATGTTTGCTCATGAACTCTTTGCCTATCCCTATGTCTTCAAGAGTTCCTCCTACTTTGTATTCCAGGACATTGAGTGTTTCTGTTTTAATGTTCAGATCTTTAATCCATTTTGACTTTTACATGGTGATAGATCTGGGTCAAGTTTTAGTTTTTGACATGTAAAAGCCAGTTTTTTCCAGCACCACATATTAAAGAGGCTATCTTTCTTGCAGTAAGCATGTTTGGCCCCATTGTCAGAGATCAGGTAACTGAGTGTGTTTATACAGGCCTCTGCATCTTCTAATCTATTCCATTGATCCTCAACTCTATTTTATTGACAATACCATTTGATTTTATCACAGTGGCTTTGTAGTATAATTTCAAGTGAGGAATTGTGATGGCTCCTGCCTTGTTTTGTTGGCCAGGACTGCCTTTGATATTCTAGGTCTTTTCTTCTTCCAAATAAATTTTAGGAACTATTTCTCTAGGTCTGGGAGGTAAATTGTTGGCAGTTTGATAAGGATTGCATTAAATCTGTACAACAATTTTGGGACTATGGCCATCTTCATGAAGTTGGTTCTTCCTAACCAGAAGCAGATAATATCTTTCCATTTTCTGAAATCCTCTACAATCGCTCTTACTAGGATACTGTAATTTTCCATGAAAAGTTCTTTGTCTTCCTTGGTTAAGTGATTTCCAAGGTATTTCACTTCCCATGATGCTATTGTAAAAGGTATTATTTCTATAGTTTCCCTGCAAGCAGGTTTGTTATCTGTGTAGATGAATGATATTAATTTTTAAGTATTGACTTTGAATAATGCTATGCTACTAAATGTGTCTATCAATTCTAGTAGATTCTTGGTGTATTTTTTTAGGTCTTCCAATAAAGTATCATGTCATCTGCAAATAGTGATAATTTTACTTCTTCTTTGCCTATTCTTATTCCAAAACTATATTGAATAAGAGGGGTGATACAAGACATCCTTGTCTTTTGACACATCTAAGAGTGATTCCCTATTTAATATTATATTAGCCATTGAGGTGTCATAGATGGCATTTACTAAATAGAGATAGAGTCCTTCTATTTCAATTTTCTGTAAGACTTTGAACATGAATGAGTGTTGGACTTTTTCAGAAGCTTTTTGTGCATCAATTAAGATGATCATGTGATTTTTAGATTTGTCTACTAATATAGTGTATTACATTTATAGGTTTTTGATTATTGAACCATCCTTGCATCCCTGGGATGAATCCTACCTGGTCATGGCGTATGATCCTCTTGATGATATGCTATATTCTGTTTGTTAGAATTTTATTGAGGATTTTTGCATCTAAGTTCAATTGGGGGGTTGGACTATAGTTCTCTTTTCTAGTCTTTCCCTGATTTTGGATTCAGTATAATACTTGCCTCCAGAAATGATTTTGGGAGGACTGCTTCCTTTTCCATTTCTTGTAGAACTAAGCTGTGAATCCATTAAGACCTGGACTTTTCTTTGTCAGCAGGCCTTTTATTACGCCGTATTTAGTTGGCTGTTATTGGGTTATTGAGAGTTGTTCTATTTTCATGATTCAGTTTTGGTAATTTGTACCTTTCAGGGAAGGTGTCCATTTCTTCTGTGTCTTCTATTCTGTGAGAGCAAGGTTTCTTGGAGTATCTATTAATAATCTTCTGAATTTCCACTGTGTCTGTGGTGATTTCACCTTTTTCATTCCTTATTGCTTGTTTTTGAATTTTTCTTTCCTCTTCTTGATGAGGTTAGTGAGGGTCCTATAGAATTTGTTTAGTCTTTTAGAGAACTGAGTTTTTGATGTGTTGATTCTTTGAACTGTTTTCTTCATCTCAATTCAATTAATTTCTGCTCTAATCTTTATGATTTCTTCCCATCTTTGGGCTCTAGGTTTCATTTGCTCTTCCTTTTCTAGATGTCGGAGGTGTAACATTAGGGTGTTTATTTGTTCCTGTTCGTCTTTCATAATCTGTCGATTCATAGCTAACATTTATTCCCTCTAAGAGCTACTTTCATTGCATCCCATAAATTCTGATGAGGTGTGACTGAATTTTCTTTGAATTGTAGATATTGTTGAATTTCTTGCTTAATTTTATCTATCATACATCGAATGCTGAATAGAGTGTTGTTTAATTTCCATGTATTTAGTGAGTTTTTCTGGTTTCTTTTGTCATTCATTTCCAGTTTCATTGCTTTGTGGCTGGATACATTGCATGGGATAATTTCTGTTTTCTTGCATATATTTAAGTATGACCTATGTTCTAATGTGTGATCTATTTTAGAGAATGATCCGATTGCAGATGAAAAAAATGTGTATTCAGGTGTGATTGGTGGAACACTCTGTATATGTCCATTAAGTACATTTATTCGAAGCTTTGGTTCAGTTCTGATACTTCTTTGCTAATTTTTTTCTGCTTGACCTATCTTTTTGAGATAAGGAGGTGTTAAAGTCTCCTGAAAGCCGGGCGTGGTGGCGCATGCCTGTAATCCCAGCACTCGGGAGGCTGAGGCAGGAGGATTGTTGTGAGTTCGAGACCAGCCTGAGCTACAAAGTGAGCTTAAAGCCAGCCTGAACTGCATAGCAAGACCCTGTCTCAAAAAAAAAAAAAAAAAAAAAAAAAAAGTCTCCTGAAAGATTGTGGTCTATATATTAGATTTTTCATGTCCATTAAGATTTGTCTTACATAGTTGGGTGCTCCTGTGTTTGCTGCATAGATATTTATGAGTGTTGAATTTTTCACTTAACCATTATATAGTGGCCTTCTTTATTTATTTATTTATTTTTTGATCCTTCTTTGTTTGAAATTGTGACTGTCTGAGAACAGAATTGCTACTGTTGCTTTTTTTTTTTTTTTTGAGGTGCTGGGTCATGTAGTATTGTTTTCTATCCTTTGACTTTGAGCCTATGTCTGTGATTTTGAGATAAGTGTGTTTCTTATATACAGCATATTGTTCTTTTTGTTTTGTTTTGTTTTTCTCATCCACTATGCCAGTCTATTTCTCTTAATTGATGAATTGAGTCCATTTACATTGATGGTTATAATTAAAATGTGTTGACTTCTGTTTGTCATGATATTTACCTGCTGTTTCTTACTGCTTTTTGTCTTGTGTTTAATTGTTTTCCCTGTTTAGTGGATTCCTTCCATTGTCATTCGTGGAGTTCGGGTTATCGTGGTCCCTCTCTAAAACATCTTTCAGTAGTCTGTGTAGGAATGGTTTTATCATCATCAAATTCTTTACTTGTTCTTTGTTGTGGAAGTATTTCACTTCACCATCAAATTTGAAGGAGAATTTTGCAGGGTACAGTATTCTGGGGTGTAATTTGTTTTCATACAGGGCTTGAAAAACTCTGCCCCATGCTCTCCTTGCCTTCATGGTTTGTGTAGAGAAGTCAGCTGTAATTCTGATGGGTTTTCCTTTGAATGTGATCTGTTTCTTTTCTGTAGCAGCTTTCAGTATATTATTCTTGTGTTGTATTTCTGGGATCTTGTCTCGGTGTGTTTTTACTTGGGTTGGAATTATTTGATGTTCTGTATATTTTGGTTACCTGAATGTTGGATTGTTTCCTCATGTTTGGGAAGTTTTCTGCTATTAGTTCTGCCCAAATTTATATCATTTGTATTGACTTCTTCATTCTCATTGATGCCAATTAATCTCACATTGTTCATCTTGGCCTCATCTTGCAGGTGACGCATTATTTTTTCCTGTATCCTCATTGTTTTTAAGAGATCCTTTCTCACCTTTTCAGCAACTGTGCCTGTGTCTTCAAGATCTGAACTCTGTCTTTGCTTTCACTCACATGGTTTTCTAGACTTATGATTAAGATGTTCAGCTCTTTTACATCTCTTTGACTCTACTTCATGCAATATATTTCTTTCCTGTATTCCTCATTCCTGGAATCTGTCATATTTCTGATCTCCTCCACCTTGTTTTTAATCAATGTTTTCTTTAGAGGTAGTTATTAATTCTTTTACTGCAGAGATTTTTTTTTGTTTGTTTTGTTTTTGAAATTGGGTTTCCTCTATATATTTCTGGAATTGATTCTCTACTACAGATGCTATGATTTCAAAGATTTCTTTTTTTTTATTTCAGAAATTATTTCTGCTCTGAGTTCCTCTTTACCTTTCTGCTATTGTTTCCTTACTTGCAATGCTGTTAATTCATATGTCTCTGCTGGAAATAGTGTTCTTTGCCTTTATTCTGGGTGGGCATTGGGTTTCCCCCATATGTTTCTGGATTTGATTCATTCCTTCAGATGATATGTATGAAAAATTTCTTTTTTTATTTCAGGCATTAATTCTATTCTGAATTCCTCTATACCTTGCTGCTGTTGTTTCTTGGCTTCTGCCTCTGTTAATTCATTCATTTCAACTGAGCTAGTGTCCTCTGCACTTACCGGTGGGCTCGAGGCCTGAGATTGCATTTTTCTCCTTTGTCATTTTGTGTAGCACTGACCTCTGACTTTGGTGTAGAGGTTTGGTGCAGTTACAAGTTTAATGCCTAATGAGATTTGGGTGCCAGGCTATTACGTTTCATATTGTCCAGTTTTGACTGGCCTGTATCTAGCTGTTATGTTCAGTTACTTTTTGCTGCAGCCCTTCTCCTGCAACTGTGAGCCTTTGATTTCTCTCTGTTGTGTCACTGGCCCAAGGAGCACCAGGGAGTACAGAAGCTCTCCCACACATTCTCTGGGCCAG
The DNA here is from genome assembly GCA_004027165.1 of Ctenomys sociabilis. Lineage (NCBI taxonomy): Eukaryota > Metazoa > Chordata > Mammalia > Rodentia > Ctenomyidae > Ctenomys > Ctenomys sociabilis. The sequence continues at coordinate 39,821 of PVKA01012458.1, forward strand.
GTGCAGGTAGATCAGGTGCCAGAAGTGTTACAAAACTTCTCACTCACTTGGAGAGCTTGGGTGAAGTTGATCTTGTGAGTTGCAGGGCAGGACTGGCTGGGGTGGATTGCCTAGAGAGTCTCAAAATGTCTCGCTGTGTCAGAGGTCTTTGGGTGGGGTCTCCAGATGGCGCTGGCTGCTGGAAACGAGCCAGGAAGTAGGTAGTTCTACCACACACTCGCCAGGCTGAGCATGGGTGGAATGGGTGCTGGAAGAGTCACAATACTTCTTACTCTCTTGGCTGGCTTGGGGGCAGGCTAAATGATGACTTTTTGCAAATACTTAATGAATAACTCAGTTGAGACTATTAAAATTTTTCTCATGACTGACACTTAAATCCATCTTCTCTGCTCCCTTCTTGTGTTTGAATTCACACATTCTAGCACATTGCAGTTGTTCCTCTTACAACTGTGATAATGGCCGAAATTTCTTTTCTAATGAGAGGTTCCAATATCTGAGAAATTGGCCAAAGAACTTAGAAAGAAGAAAAATGGAGAATCATTTATTAGTAGATAGAAAAGGAAATAATTCATGCAGTTCAACATTCAAAGGCCTCATGGAACACATTTAAAATAGCTACAAGTAGACCATATAATGTAAATTTCCACAGATAAAGTTGTATAGGTATTACTCTTTTAAAATTCCAAGAATATGGCAAAACTATTCTATCTAGGTCATCTCAGGTGTATTTCAGTTAGTAACTTGGAAGCTGTATATTTATAACACTTTTTAGAAACTTTATATAACAGATTTGGAAATGTAAAGACTTTCCTAAGAATATAATGTTGTAATAGTACTTATAACCACATAATGAAGAAGGAATTCTGAATTCTATTATTCATGAAAATTTTCTGCAAGGTTAAATTTAGAAATAACACATTCCAGCCCTTTAGTAGAGTCCCAAAATTAGCCCGCTGCATTTTAGAAGTAGAGCAAAACCCAAGATAAATACAGTGTTGGGATCAAATGAAACCATTAACAATGGCTGTGATGAAATAAATTACACTTTTGGAGAGGGGGCTGAGAGCAGAAACACGGAGCTGAAAATGCTACATTTAGGGGAGAAAGAAATAGTGATATTATTGACCCAGAAGAACTGAATGCTAAATATATTCTTTATTCACAATAGAGAAAAATGTGGCTTAAAGAATTGCAGCTCAATTGTCTTCTTCAATAAAAACTATTTTGAAAAGAAGAAAATGAAACCACTAGATTATTTATAGGAAGGGAAGAGATTAGCAAGGAAGAGATGATTAGCCATTTGATGAAAGTGACTGATGTCAATGGTATATATAGTTGATTGATGATCTTTGATTAACAGTTTCAATATCGTATTCTAATTGTATCATTAATGATTATTATTATTACTACCATGTACAGACTGTTCACTTTGTGTGATATTAATTTTTCAAATATTTAATCAGGTCATATCATATAATCTCCCTGGTCCTCACTGTAAATAACGCTTAATGAGAGTTACTTAATTAGGCAAGGTAATGTATGTCTTAATTCCTCATTCAGAGGGCCAGCCAAGTAGCTCAGCAGATCAAAGTTTTTGCAAGCAGGCTCAAGGGGCCAAGGTTTCAATCCCCCAGCCTGCCACATCAGCCTTGCCCTTATGGTGCAATGAGACATGGACTGAGACTACACGTGGTAGTGCGCAATTGCAGGACTTGGGAGGCTGCAAACAGGAGAATCACTATGAGTAGATCTAGTGGTGAGACCCTGAACACCCTGTAGATTTTCCCTAAAATACAAAAAACAAAACAAAACAAAATTCTGCATTCAGATCCATGCAGATTCTCATGCACCTGACAGGCTTTGGTCCAATTTACACTGTTTTAATTTTTTTTTTTCAGGGTCTCACTAAGCAGCTCAGACTCATAGTAATCCTTCTGATTTCTGCCTTCCTAGTATAGAAGTGCACCACCATGCCCAGACTCCATCACAGGCTCAGTATGCCCTGGGGCAGGGCTGATGCTGCACATGGTGCCAGGGATTGAACCCTGGCTCTTGAGCTTACCTAAACAAGTGCGTAGCCCACTGAGCTAACCACTGGCCCTCACACTAAGTTTTAACTATTTTTCATATTTGAGCTTTCTTTTAAGGAATTATAACTGAACACTTTGTGAGCCAACACTATCTCCATGAACCTTACCTAAGGTTACACTTTGAATTGCCAAGCTGATAGCATGGTGGTTAAAGATATTTTACCAGAATTGAAATCACGTTGGGAGCAATAGAATTATAAAATCTTTGATTGCTTCTTACATGAGATCAAAATCCAAGTGGCCAGATACCTTGCTGTTCTCTACATTATGGCACTAAATCAGTAGATGATATTAAAATATTATCAGTACACTAATAAAAAAATAATAAAATCAAAAATAAGTGATATAACCCTGGAGGTAGTAGAAGAATTTCTATAAGATTTCAGAGATGTATGTGATCACATTCTTGTTCAAATTACTTACATGAATTTTCAACTTTATAAAGGTAGTTTCATTACATTGAATACGATAGACTAATAGACATAGTATTGATGATGCATATTTTGTTTCTGAAAATTAAGTCAACCAATATCACAGTGTTATATTTATTCTATGGTGTTAATAACATCTATTTTTAGGGAATAGAGAGAATGAGAAATTTTATTACATGGCAAGAATATCAGGACATGAGGTTTTACGGTATTATGTTAACATTCTACAATGCACTATTAACTTGAAAAATTGTTAGCATCTTGTCTTACTACTAGGTATTTATATACTTCAGAATATGTATTTGTAGCTGTTTATTTAGGAAAGTGTCCAGTAGAATGGATTTCTTGGTATGGGCATATGTGAGAAGAGGAGTGAATTTCCTGATTTTCTGGGAAGAATCTCTCATGCACCTGATAGTGGAATCAGCATCAAAATAGATACTTAATGAAAACGATATGCTTTCTGTAATCTATGTTCCTTATCCTTTAAAGAGAAGGTATTTCTTTTAAATTCTATTTCAGTTAGGTCTGAGTCCTTGGAACAAAATGCCTAAGAAAATCAACTTAAAGGATGATGGATTTATTCTGGCTCATCCTTGCAGAGCTCTCACTCCCTGGCCTATTGGCTCCATTGTCATGGCCTGCAATGAGTCAGAGCATCATGTAGCTCAGAGCCACAGTGAATACTGAAGCACCAGTTAGTTTTCTACAAAAGACACTTGCTAAAATTGTATTGCATGGCAGGTTAGGAGCTGGGGTGAAGGCATCTCTAAAGTAGCACATAATCTTTTGCAGTGTTGAGGTATTTAGATAACAAAGCACTTCCAGAGACAAGGACGTGAAGATGAAACAGACAGGAATTTTGAATGTCACTGAGGGAAGATGTAACTGACAGACAGGAAGCAATAGCTACTTTCTTCTCTCCCTCTTAGGATTCCTGAAAGTCAAAGCTTTTAGACTTCAGGTTTAAGTCTTCAGAATGACACAGGATAGCAGTCTTTCCCCTTTGTACAGATCTGATATGATGATCCTTGGCAGGTAAGACCAATTTCTTTCTCATGGCACTTGGAAGCTTAGAAGCTGAATGGAGTGAAACGCTAAATGGTTCTGCATAACATTTCTGAAGTGCAGAAATGAATTTACCTCAGACATGGAAAGCTATGTAGATAAAGTCTCTAGTCTTTCAAGTGAAAGGAAAAATACTGCAGTATAAGGGACACATTAGAATAAAAATAAATCATATTAATATTGCATTTGACTCCCACACAGATTAGTCCAGGATTATAATTAGAGATCTTACCTCCATCTTACTAACAGAGAACAAAGGACCTCTAATTTAGAAAGTAACATCTTTTTAAAGAGGGCCTTTTAGTTCTTTAATACATGGGGAGATATTTTTCTTTTTGCATTTTTCTGGTTTTATATCTTAGAACCTTATAGTTGGCACATGTAATGCCTTTATGAGCTGAACATAATGGAAAAGATTCTATTTATGAACATATTGGAGGAAATCTACTATGGGGCTACAACACTGTGATCTCTATTATTTTGAAAAGACCCTTCATTTCTTTGTAGTTAGTTGAGGGAATTTTGACCCGCATCAGGTCTTTCAAAACTTATAGCAAATTAACTTACTGATAGTACCTATCCATTGTAGTTCATGTGGTAATTGGCTTGAGATTCAAACACAGTGGCTGATGTAGGAGATCATTACAGATCTGTGGAAGAACTCGAGGGTACCGTCATTGAAGTTAAGTGAGTTGCTTCATGTGTGTATCCAAGGGCTCAGGAAATGGAGATTGGAGGATGCCATCGTAAAGGTTAGCCTATAGGACCCAGGGAGGCAATGTTTTAAACAAACAGAAAAACAAAGAAACAAATGTGATGTTAAACAAGTTTAAAGGTGAAATTTTCGTAATGGTTTTACACAAACATTTCTGGTTCAATAGAGGAGGAAAGGAATCTCTTTCAGAGATCTTTCCAGAAAGTGCTTGAAGGCTACTTTGTTTTTGAGCAGTTTTTGTAGGAAGTGACTTATCAGTGTCTGGCTCTACTTATGAAAGGAACCAACATTCTCTGACCAATTAACTGCTTACATGATTGATAAAGACCAGTCATTATACACTGTTTTATAGTTATAATCATCTGGCTGCGAGTTTCCAGAGTCAGGATTCCAACACAGACAGCTGTCTTTACTTGGAAATAGATGACTGTGTTTCTAAAGGCCTCAGTTTATCCAATACAAGGATGTGGTTTAGCATTTGCTACAGATGTGTTAAGATTCTGAGAAATTCAGAACGTGTCTTTGATTATCTATCTTTCTTTAAGTGTGTGAAATAATTTATTATTAAGTCAGGAAATTTCCCAGGTTGCATAGAATGAGAGAATTTAACAGAGTCACAGTTTGCCAAATAGGGTATTTGTGAAGATGGGAAGGTCATCAGGGCCAGTGGTTCATAACACAAGAGCCTAGGGCTGTGCATTGGACTGATTCTGCAAGAAAACAATCTCTTTTCCTAACCTTCTTACAAAATACTGTTTGCTTAAACTTGAGTTAGCTTGTGTACTTCAGAAGATAACCCCAGTATGTGTGTAACAATTGACCACAGTAGTATTCCCTTCGTCTGATACAAGTAGTATATTTACAAGGACCTAATGTAACCCACCCCTGAAAAAGGCATAAAAGTAAAATCCTAAGTATTATTCTTTAATAATAGGATCTAATTCAGGAAAATAATGTAGCTTTGGTATGTTAAAATACAAAAATCTGTATGATCTATTTTCACTGTAAAGAAGAGAAAAACTATCTTGTGACAAAATCGGGTAACTCTAGGATAAGTAGTGATTAGTAGTGCAGTGTTACTTAAAAATGTGTTTCTCGCTGTTTCCTTAAATTATATTCTTTTTTCTGATGGTTTTGATTTATTAAATGATTATTAAAATTATTATCTTGTCATGGCTTATATCTGGAAGCCTTATGTGCTCCTAGGTGGGGAATTAAGGAGGAGATTGGGTAGATGGTGGGTGGAGATACTCAGTAGACTGGCTGTGATGAATTTATCCCTAAATGTGATGAGGAGCTGAAGCCTGGCTGGAAGCAGTGGATCAGTAGGGTGTGGCTTCTGCTCTCTTCCCATGATGCCCCTCTGCTTCTGCTGCCAGCAGCTGGTTCTCCTTTGTCACTCTGCAGGGCCTTAGATACAGCGGACTCTGAGGCTTCTACAACCCGGGAGCCAAAAAAAGCCTCTTCTACTTTAAATTGTGGGTGCTGGTTATTGTTTATCACAATAAAGAGAATAACTAAGAGCAAAAGGAGAAATATTAATTATTATTAATATTTATGAATTGATTCAAAATTATTTGTCATAGGTATGATATAAAGTTACCCTAATAAAAATGAGGCATTCAGCTGAACTGCAAGCTCTATTTTTGTTTTGTAAATGTAGTTGAATGAAATATATTAGCTATCCTTTCCTGAGCAAAATCTTTAATATTTTTTATTATTGAGGTTAATGAATAAAATCTAAGAATATTTTGAACATAATTGCAAATACTATCATCAAGATCTTGATTCCTAAGCAGAAGTAATGTTGACAATTCTCTATTTATAAGCTCTCAAGATTTTAGCAGCAAATATCATAAATTGATTGCAAAAAATGTAAGGTGTATTGCTTCCTTGGATATTCAAAATTCATAATGCTCATTTAATTGCATTCAGAGACACTTTTAAACTAATGTTCTTAAAACATTTAGTGTATATATATATATATATATATATATATAATATATCAAATAGCTTCTATATATTTTACATAAGTAACCATTTTGTATCTAAATAAAAATAATTAGGTAATATTATTCATCATAATTATATAGAAGTGATTATCTTAATATTCATAACAATCTTGTGAAAGAGGTGTTATATGCTCTTCACACCTGTCGAATAAATAGGAAAGGGGTTAATTAATTTGCCTGTGGTTAAGCAGATGGTGTACAGCTAGGATTTAAACCCAGAGCTCAATAGTTCCACTCATGATAAACATAAGATACTGCCTTTCTGGCTTAGTTGAAAACTGCTTGTTTTTATTTCCTTAAAATATTCTGCTTCTTTTTTTTTTTTTTTTTTTTTTTTTTTTTTTTTTTTTTTTTTTTTTTTTTTTTTTTTTTTTTTTTTTTTTTTTTTTTTTTTTTTTTTGTCTTTTTGAGACAGGGTCTCACTATGCAGTTCAGGCTGGTCTCGAACTCACAACAATCCTCCTGCCTCAGCCTCCCGAGTGCTGGGATTACAAGCATGTGCCACCATGCCCGGCTTTCTGCTTCTTAAAAGTACAAGACATCCATGTCTTGGACTCAAGTATATTATACAGTACACACCCTGCTTTCATTAAAACGGTTTCATAAATATGGTCGGAATTCTAATTTCAGACAAAGCTAATTTTGGATCTGCTCACTGTGCTGTTTGCTGTATTAATCACTGCAGAGGTAGTTCACAGGGGGAAGTGGATCTTCACATACCAACAATCTGTCACAGATAGATAGATAGATAGATAGATAGATAGATAGATAGATAGATAGATAGATAGATAGCAAGGGTTGGTCTCCCTCCCTCCACCCTCCATCTCTTTCTCTGCTTCCTGCCGTCACTAGTTGTTTGTACTCTCTCGTGCTTCCATGCCTTAGAGCCAGCTGGGTATGGAATGACGGGAGAAACACCTAGTGCTGATGGTGACAGCAAGTAGCTGTGCTCCCTGTTAAGACATCGGAGAGACATCAAGAAACTAGCATAACACGCTCAGTACAGTGCTGATAAGGCACTGAGGGAGGCAAAGAACCCATGAAGATCATCATGGAGGTCAGAGTTTGCTGGGAGATAGATAGAAAGACAGGAAAGTTAAAAAAGGGGATGCTGTAGAGAGAAATTAAAAGGAAAAAATAATGGAGAAAAAAATTTCTACAGTGAATTAATTCTGGAAATGTTTAAACATGAGGTTACAAAAAAATTTCTAGACTTTTATACACCAGGAAACTCAAACCCAAAGTAATCACATGTATTTACTCTACAGTAGTTGTTTAATCATAATCTGAGTGTCTACAATAAATGCTAGAACATGCTAAAACATAAGCTTCAGACTTCTGCAGATTGACTCATGCCAATTTATGAGACAGAAAATCCTACTTTTGATTATATTATTATTACTATTATTATTATTATTATTAGTAGTAGTAGTAGTAGTAGTAGCATTTTGTATTTAGGATAGAATGTACAGGGTGTACAGGGTCTCACCATGTAGTTGGACTCATAGTGATTCTGTTTACAGCCTCCCAAGACCTGGGATTACAGGTGTGTGCCACCACGCCCAGTCTCAGTCAGTCTCTCAGTGGGCTCCAGTGGGGAGGGCTGTCATGGTGTCCTGGAGAGTTTCATCTTAGTGCTTAATACTTTGTTTTTTATTTTGTTTTTGGTGGAACTGGGGATTGAACTCAGACCCTTGCACTTCCCAGGGACGGGCTTATTCCACTGAGCCATCTCCCTGCCCCCCCTGAGTGCTTAATACTTTGGACATTGAGAAAGCAAGCACTTTATTTTTTCAAGGTAATATGCTTTGTGGATTATCATCAGAAAACTGCTCACAGCCAATATTATGGGAATAAATGTAAATCTGAGTACTGTTTGGAGGTCCAAGTTAGAGCTCAATGCTCATTAATTAAGTTTAATTAATTTACTACTCTGCTAATTAGAGTAGTTTCAATCACTCTAATTACACGTACCAAATGTGGCCAATGATATTGACTAACTAGGAGTAGGTATTTCTGCCGTTTACCTGGTTAACCAAATCTCAATTGTTTTAGCTACATGGTAATAAATGTGTTTTGGGAAGTCACTTTCATGACATGACCCATGAATTACCCAATGACGTAACCCACTTGTGGTAACCCCGTTCCCTTCTGCTAGTTATTGTCTTACAGTTGTGCACTGACTCATTTCTGATCCAAAGGACAATAGAGGAGCTCTTACAGGGATTTTGGAAAAGATTTTTCTCTATGAAAGAAAAAAGAAAAGAAAGATAGTAAAAAAAATCCTTGAGGTTCTATAAGGTCTCCCTTACTATTCTGAATGCAGTTTTATGAGATTTGTGATGCCTACATTTGATGATTCTGGGAGCCGCTATCACCATCTTGGAATCAGGGAAGAGGTGTGACTGGTAAATGAGGTCTCAAAGAACTACAGTGCTCAGGCCATGTCCCCTGAGATGTCCTGCTGCTGCTTATCTCAGAACTTCCTGTGATCAGAAGCACAGATGTGTTCATCGATCAAGTCATTTTCAGAAGTGTTATACTTTATTGTACCTGGTACATGGACTTGCATTTTTTTCTTCAAGCAAGATACTTTTTTTATCAAATTCTGATTCTGAATTTTAAAACTCAGATCATCCCCGTACCACACTAGTTTCTTTATCTTTCTTTTAGCACTGCAGCACTTTTTTACTCACCTGTCAGCACATTTCCCCTTAGGGTCTTACTACTTCTAACTGATGACTCCAGCAAGGGTTATTTAAATTTTCTTCAAGAGGATTAGATTTAACAAAAAACAGGATCCTCGTGTTTTCCATATGTGCTGATTAAAATGAGTGCTAGACCAAGGTGAGTTTATTAAAAACAGCAAGAATTATAGTATGAGAGACAAAGACCAACAGCAGGGAGCACCACAAAATTAAAATTAAAACCTAACCAAGCTGTGCTGTCAAAATCCAGCGATTTCTGTCTCTTAACTCCAGTGTGGAAAAGTGAGGAGGCCAAATGAAAATATTATTTCTAGGGTCTGGGGAACAAAGAGACAAAGTAACTCCTGGCTAGAGAAAATTAGTCCGGTTCAGCAGGGTCTGCCTCCATGCTGCTGTGGATGACAAGAGACAGAGGGGACACAGAGCTGATTAAGAAAATCCATCACGCCTCAATTCATGGAGCTCTGTCTTAGGGAGAAGCGCTAGTGCACAGTTAGGAAGATTCCACACAGGCATGCAGTCGGTGCTACAGTCATACCAGATCCTGTGTAAATTTATATCCTGCCATTAAGGACCATGGGACTTTGTCAAAAATAAATGGTGTCACAGTTTTGAATTTGAGAAAATAAAATAAGCCAACAAGGAGCTATAAGACAATATGTAAGTAATAACATCTGTAAATCTCTTAGTATAATTCCTGGCCCATAATGAGAATATCTCTCTAAATTTAAAGTATATATATCTATATATCTATATATATCTATATATATATAGATATATATATATCTGTTATTTTTAAACAAAAAGGTACATATATATATATATATATATATATATATATATCACATATATAGATGGCAATAAATATGTCCAGACATTATATACTATATCTATACCATCTATATGCTATAGATGGTATAGATGTAGATCATACATATATATACATATACATATATGTATCACATATTTGTGTGTTTTTCTAGAAAATTACATAAAGAAATGATGTTGTTGGGTATCAATACATGATTGAAAATTGGATGGTGAAGTATTGAAAGTAGTGATCAAATGATCTATGGCCTAGGTATGTTACTCAGTTTAGTAAAGAGAAAATTACCAACTAGGAAAAATTATCTAAGTCAGATTTTTATTTGAAATTTCAGGAAAATATTGTATGATGCAAGCACAAGGAAGTATATTCTTTTAATACTTGAGTATTTAAAGTATTTTATAGTACTATAACATGCTTGTGTTGCACCTTTTCTAACTCCTTCTTATGGTACAATCCTTCCTCTACTGCCTTCCTAAATAAGGGCTCGCATGTGGTCTCAGAGGGCTCTGGGCAATGTCTAGACATAGTTACTGCCATCACAATGGCCAGCATTGCC
>PVKA01012459.1:0-57724 GCA_004027165.1 Ctenomys sociabilis
ACACTGTTTTGGGGAGTAAATTCATATGGTCATGTGGCCATATGAATTACTATATAAATTACTATATAAATTACTACAGAATTTACTAAAAAATTTTAAATTGAAACTACTGCATTATCTAGATTTTTCTTGGTTGCCTATGTATTCAAAGGAGATGAAATCAAGAACCTATAAAGTTATCTATATGGCCAAGCTTAGCAAAACATTAGTCACTGTAAACAACACATGGGAAAATAAAGGTGGATGCTTTGATGGAGAGATGGTTAAAGAAATTGTGGCCACGTGGACCCACATGCATACACATGGACCACTTTTCAGCCTTGAAAAGGTAGGCTTCTTGTTCTCAGAAAAGTGGATGAATCCAAACTGTATTATGTTAAGAGGTGTAGGCCAAGCTCAGAAGATAAATGTATCAGCAGGTCAAGTATCTGTGAGATTTCCAAAAGTCAGACTCCTGGATGTCAAAGACAGAGTATTTTTTATTATGATTTTATTTTATTTTGAAAAGAAAATCTGTAACATACAATACATACCTTACAGATTTTCAAAGAAGAATAGCTGATTAACAATGATTAGCACATTACCTATTTTGGGCCAATGGAATAGCTCAGGAGACTAAGTGCTTGCTTTGGCAAGCACAGGGAACAGGGTTTGATCCCAAGTTCCTCATGCCGCCCTGGCCCTGCCTCTGGAGCACACTAAGCGGGTGTAACCTAGTCTGGGCATGGTGCATGTCTAATCTCAGCTCTGGGGAGGCTGAAAAACAGGATGATCACTATGAGTCCAAGCTGCATAGTAAGAACCCATACCAAGTACATAAATGAAAATTATATATAATATATATATAATTTATTTTTATCATCAAATCTGTTGCTCAGATTGACTGATAAAGTTTGCAAAATTGGACATATGGTTGAATATTACCACACTTTCAAGAAATTTTTTTTTCTTGTCTCTTTTCTTTTTTTACCTTTTTCTAAAAATATTATTTTAAATACTGTAGTAATAATTGACATGACATTAGAAATGGTACACATTTAGAAGACCAAGATCATATTTCGAGCATGGTGTTTTCCCCTACTGTAAATTTTCCCAAAAGAACTGAAAACATCATATCATAGTGATATATGTGTACCCCTGTTTATGGCAACACAATGTATCATAGCCAAATCTTGGAAAAACCAAAATGCTCATCATCCAAAAAATGAATCATATATATATGATAATTGAGGTGATTGTATTAAGAATTTCCATCAGTTTTTTAAAAATAGCAGTTAATGTGTAGAATTCTCACATTTACTACCTCTATGCTGATATCTGCAAACTAAGCAACTACAATGAGGGCAGCAACGTGTAATACAAAAACCATGCTTGAAATAGAGTAGTATTTTTTGAGGGCTAGTTTGCAGCAAATGTTATCAATCAAGGACACAAATTTCAGTCAAGCAGGATAAATAACTCGTAGAGGTCTAATATACAACATAGTGCTGTAGTGTCCTGGGCGATAACTCAATGGTCTAGTCTGCTCTCTGCCGAGGGCAAGAGCTAGGGTTCAATCTTCAGTACCACATGCCAACCTGGCCACTGAACCTGGACATTGTAGTTCACGCCTGTAATCCTAGTGCTGGGGAGACTGAGACAGAAGGATCACTACAAGTCTGAGCTATGTAGCAAGACTCTGATTAAATAAATAAATAAATAAATTTTAAAAAAGAATATTATAAACTTGAAATTTGATAATTGGTATGTGGTGGATTGACAGCTAGTGGTCAATTTAACTCCCATCTGATCTGAACCAGCACTGTGCTGGCTGTAGGAGGCCCACCTGAGGCTTGTTTCCAACAGCATAAGAGGCAGAACTGGAAGAAGAAAGAGGCTATTGGGAGCTGGTAGAAGCTGCTGGAAGCTGCTAGCTGTCTTGGGCCATTCTGCTGGGTGATCTCGTCATGCTGGCTTTCTCCGTGAGTTTGGTTGTTCTCTTTAGGACTGTGTTGTCAGGGAAGATGGCAACCGTTCACTTTGGGGAACTCTGGTTCTCCCACTGAGCATGGCTTCCTGGCTCCGGAGGGGAAGTTGACACGCTGCTCCCTCTCCTGGAGAAGCTGGTTGCATTGGCTTTCCTGAGGGGAACTCAGCATTCTTCATCCTCAGAGGAGCTTGGTACCTCCCTGTTGCTGAGGCTGACTGTGGTACTTTGCCAGTGAGCTGTGCTTCTTATCTTGAACGCTACTTCCAGGCTCCAGTCCAGATCCCTCAGCCTGCTGATGCAAACTTTCTAGCTTCCACCACCAACCTGTGGGCTTTCTCAGCACAGATCGCTGAAACTTACCTGGATGAGTCACGGTAGTGGGCTCTAGGCCTCCTGTAGGATTCAGGAAAGGCACTGTTATAGACTCCAGCCATCAGCTGGACTCATGGAGGACATCATCGTGGGATCTAGGCCCTCAGCTGAATGTTTTGGTCTTTAGTGCATGGACAGGTTTCCTGCACTCCCTTTTTGTATATCAGTTTTTGAGTAACTATTATAAATAATCTTATAAATATGTGTCTTGTGTTGTTCCCCTTGAAAAACCCAAAGCATGACATGATACATTTTGAATAGTTTTATAGCACACACAAAAGTAACATGTGAAATTGTAGCTTGATAGTGGTAATCATTTCTTTATAAATTTACTCAACAAAACTGTAGATGAGTAATTTTTCTCTAATGGACTAGCCTGAGTTACATAATAATTTTCCTGCCAGGTGGCTTGGAGAGAAAAATGAATGTTCCCATTAATTTAAAGGTGAAAAAACTATGAAGGGACCCGGGGGTCCAGTGCTGAAAGTGCCCAGAGTTTACTGTCTTAGGATTTCTGAAGCTCTTACTATTTGCGATGCCATTGTGTTACTGAAATATATCTCTGTGGTTGGGACTTTACTGTTTTAACATTTTTTCACATGTTAATTTCAAAATATACAGTGGAGAAACAGGATTATGGGCAATTATTTAGTTTTCTTTCAGAACACTTTTTTTCCTTATGTTTCAAAACACAGCAGAATGTACTTTTATATACCCAAGACTCTTATTTATAGTTTTAGTCATGAGGGGTGCCAAAACTTTCTCTAGCCACTGCCCCTATGTACTATGTACTACACATGCACATGTGCCAGTAGAAAGGAAAATGCATGTAAAATTTATAAGACTCCCAAGAGAATGTGAAGAAAAAAATAAAAAATAAAAAAATTTTAAAAATATAGGAATAAACTCATATTTTTACACAGAAATTTAGAAATCTAACCATATACAGCAGTGTAGCAGGACAGTCCTATGATTTTTTTTTGTCTCTTGTTTTCATTCATTATTGTTTTTTAAAGACAAACTTTTACTTGAGAGATAGTATGGCAGTAATTGATATGACATGACAAGCAGTAGGTATTTAGTAGGCCAGAATGACAGGCATTCCAGGCATGACCCCACTATTACACATTGCTATCTTCAGTGCACTGGCTTAGTTCACAGGTGTCAGCATTTATAGTTAGTCAGCTGAGAATCTTACCAATTAACTGCTAGTTTCAAAAACCTGCTGAAGATTCTCTGGATCATTGCCTTATTCATCTTGTGCATATAAATGTATGGCTTTGCCCCTGTCATGTTTCCTAACTTTTCTCCTTGCCCTCTCTTTGTTGTTTAATTTTTAAGCTCTCACATTCTTTTTAATTGTGTTATACCTTTCTATTTTTATTTCTTCTTTTGAGTTGTTGCTGTAGCGAGAGTATAAGATATTTACACACATGGGTCTAGTTTATGAGTATATCTTGAAGTGGCATCCACTTAAATATAAAGGCTTCACGTTTATTATTCTTTATAGCTGAGTAATATTCCATTGTATAAAAATACCATATCTTTTTCATCCATTACATAGATAACAGGCACCTTGGTTGTTTCCAAGATTTGGCTATCACAAATTGTGAGGCTTTAAACATAGGTGCACATATATCATTGTAATATGATGTTTTCAGTTCCTCTGGGAAAATTCCCAGTAGGGGGATAGCTGGTTTGAATGGGATTTTCAGTCCTAGATTTTTAAGGAGTTTCCACACTGATTTCCATAATGGTTGCAGCAGTCTACATTCCCACCAGCAGTGGAGAAGGTTTCCTTTTCCCTATAGCCTCTCCAAACATTTGTTGTTGGTTGATTTCTTTTAAAGTTTAAGTCAATACTTGATGGAAAATACCTGTTCCATGTTATGTCTAAGATGTTTGATGTTCAGACAGATAGTGAGGTTAAGCTTGACTGCCTATGTTATAGGTTAATTAATATCATTAAGCTTCTCTTTCTTATAGAGGGTTAAAAGCTTAAGTTTGCAGAACAAAAATTAGAGGGGCTGCAAGAACAGCCAACACTTTGGCCCTAGCCTTTCAAGGTCAGTGAGGACTCAAGGCATAGGAGAACCTGTACTGTAACATCTTCTAAATCAGTTGTATCCCAAATTGACTGATTAAGGAGATTATGGGGCCACAGAAGAAAATGATCATGATGTAATGAAGTGTGCCTAAGGAGAGTCACATGGAAAGAAAACATCAGGCTTTCACAGAGAGCAAATTGGTCAAGTAATGGCCCTGACTCATCCACATGGCTGACACTGATGAAGGATCTACAAATTTCACTAAGGGTTTTCAGGGCAAATCCTGAGGGGATTTGACTGACCTTGGCAGATACAAAATTACATTCTTTTTGTATAGGTCTTGCTTTACCTTGTCTTAACCATCCAGCAGAAAAGTATAAACCCATCTCTGACAAAACTAAACAAAATGAAGGGACTATAAATGAAGGACCATTTTGTAGCTGTATATACAAAATACTTAAGACAGATATACAGCTACTTTCTTTTAATTCAACGAGAAACAAGATTCTTATTTTTATAGCATTTGGACAAGATATCATGTCTGCATCTTATATTATGAATAACCACTACGAAGACAACAATATGCACTATATTAATTAATGAAACTGTCCTACTAATTGGTTTTGAAGGTGTCTCATTGCTATTTGTTTCTCAATAAATTTTAAAAAAATAAAACAAGAAAGGAAAGTTTCTTTAGCACAAGTACTTAAACCACAAGAGCTATAAATGTGAGTGAAACTTGTTTGTAGGACACGCAGTTATCTGTGTGAGGGCTGCCTCAGGTGTGATAAATGAAGGGAGGATTATTTCTGTGGTACGTTTTTGCTTGTATTTTTACACAGAAATTTCTTTGTGCTATGCTTCATACAGGAATTTATTCCTGCTATTATTTTTTTAGATCTTGTAAGCAGGAAAACATCTGATATTGAAAATGTTGGTGCTCATTCTACACACCCATTACATATTAAAATTTTAATCTCTTATTCTACTGATGCCTTATTAACCTGTTTTAAGCATATCATTTAATAGGATACAAATAAAATCAATAATTCATTAATACAAAACAGAAAAACAAAATTACTGAAAGAAATTACAGAAGGAATATTTCAAAACACTAGAACGGGCTAGATATCATTTAGACACCACTCCAGAAGCATAGAGAAAAGTAAAAATAGGCAAATAGGACTACAATACCTATGTTTTACTCATTATACAGTGTGTGCATATATTGAAACATGTTATATAATTTCTATACTGTGTTAATAAAATTATTCAAATGAAAAGAAATTGTAAAAAGTGGTCATAAAAACATTCTTTTCCATTGTGATTAAGGATTTTAAAATATAGTCTTGTAAATTTTATTTTATCTTAGTTTCTTTACATTTTTATTAATTTTATTGAGAAACAGCAATGAGAAACTTTCAAAACAGGTCAGTAAAACAGTTAAAATAATTAATACATTGCATATTGTTGTCTTTGTAGTAGTTATTTATAGTACAAGATGCAAACATGATATCCTGTCCAAACACTATAAGAAAGAAAAATCTTACTTCTCATTGAATTAAGAGAAAGTAGCTGTATATCTATCCTAACTATTTTGTATACACACATACAAAATGGTCCTTCATTTATAGTCCCCTTATTTTGTTTACTTTTTTTTTTTTTTTTTTTTTGGTGGAACCTGGGATTGAACTCAGGCCCTTGTGCTTGCCAGGGAAACACTTATTCTACTGAGTCATCTCCCAACCCTATTTTGTTTACTTTTTTCAGAGACAGGTATTCCATTGGCATTTAAATATTGTAAATACATAAATTCAGCAAAATAATCCAATATAATCCAGTAGTCCGTAATAGTGAGTTATCCATAAGACTGGCAATGTCAGAAGTTGTTGATTTGAGCCTTTTACAGCTCAGTATATTAATATGGCTTTACCTTTTATACCTTGTTTTTATACTTTTCTGCTGGATGGTTAAGACCACAATAAAGCAAGGCCTATATAACAAGAAATGTAACTTTTATATCTGACAAGGTCAGTCAAATCCCCCTCAGGATTTACCTTAAAACCCTGTACCACACTTTCTAGATCCTCTGTTAGTGTCAGCCATGTGGATGAGTTAGGGCCATTGCTTGACCAATTTGTTCTCTGTGAACGCCTGAGAGAATGTTTTCTCTCCATGTGACTTTCCTTAGGCACACTCTACATCAGCAATCACTTTCCTCTGTGGCCCGATAATCTCCTTGATCAGTAAATCTGGGACACAAATGATTTAGAAGATATTACAGTACAGGTTCTCCCATGTCTTGAGTCCTCACTGACCTTGAAAGGCTAGGGAATTTCACTTTTAATATATTAGTTTTTAGTCTGCTTGGAATCATCTTGCAGAACTGATATGATAGGGTAGGCTAAATTCATTTTTCTACCTGTGGATTTCCGATTTTCCCAGAAAAACTTATTGAAGTCTGTTCTTCTCAAGTTGAACTATTTCACAACACAGTCATTAGAAATATTTCAAAATGTGTTTAATAAGGGAAATGAAAAAAATCAATGACTTTTGTGAAACAAAGAAGAGAAAGAATTTTACATATTCAGTAGAAAGAAATAGAGTAGCAGGCAGAAAATAATATTGGGCAGAAAAATAAAAAATGTGCATCATTGGAACTGTGATTCCCTGGACATATGAATTAAAATATGGTTAAGAGAGGAGAGACACAAACAGAAAAAGTTCTTGTTTTAGACACTAGGAGGCGCAATAGACCCAGATCTATTATTTGGTGGAGGACCTAGGAGGCCAAAGTGAGAAATTAAAAGGTCAGAGAAATTAGTATAATCCTAATCTAGATGCTTTCCAAAGCCAATACAGATACAGGGGACACTTGTGTTATTTTACATTTATAATTATCTTCAACACTGTTTTCTGAAGAAAAATAGCAATCATTAAAGAATTTCTCACCTGAGGAAAATATGAGCAGGCTAACCCTTTAAATAAATTTTATGCTAAAATACTACAACAGTGCCATTAAATGTCCTCATGGAACAAGTTTAAAACAACTGCTCATCTTTGCCTGTTCTCACTTTGTATAAGCATGGAAAACAAGGAATTTAAGATAGCTATTAGTTTTCTGAAAAAGTAACAGTGCACAACAATCCAATAAAGATTTAAGTTGGAAACTTTTGTCTGTACATCCATCTAGAATCCTTCTGATTCTTATTGATTCCAGGAAAAATGTATTTGAGAGTTTACCTTATCCAGAGATACCAAACAGGTAAAACTGTAAAGTTATTTTCATAAAGGTGACATGAGCCTTTAAGTCACGCTGATATATATCTTTACAACACTCTGCCTGGGAAGTAACCTCAGGACACAGTGTGTCCCACCTGCTGGATCTCAGCCTTTCCTCCCTCTCCGTGGCACTGTCCCCTACATGTGGCTTCTGTCTAGGTGCTCCAGGGTATTCCCAGAGAAGCAAAGCTCCCTCCAACCACCACGCAGATCCACTTATTTAAAAATATGAGGTCACCACACCATTCATTGAAGCATAATAGTGCATATTAACAATTTAAAACTCAAGCGTCATTTTATATATAAATTATAGCTTTCCCTTTAAAGCAATTTTATGTATCAAGTATTGCAGTAGGCACCAAACACACACACTCTCTCTCTCTCTCTCTCTCTCTCTCTCTCTCTCTCTCTCTCGAAAAGTCTTTTGAGAATGGCAAGATTTCATAGCATGCCAAAGGAAATTGTGACCAGTCTTTTCTCCACCAAGGACATAGTTATTCTCCCAAAAGGTATTTAGATTAATTCAGAGATCTCTAGTGATCTGCATATCTAATTATGACCTGCACTTGATTCGATTTTTAAATTGCTTCTTGAGACATGAATATATACTGTCATCCCACTCTGGTCTTCAAATCTGCATATCTGTGTCAGAGAGAATGTCCCAGTTTGTGAACAGTTGAAACAAAAGAATCAGAGAACACATACATACACCCACCCCACTTCGTTATGGACATTCGGCCTTCTTGCATATGCAGTGCTCCCGTTATGCCTGCATGCAAACAGTATTCTTTATCAGAAATAAAGTCACACACCACCAAACTGTCTCTTTGGTGTTGCAGACCAATCTAGAGATTTAGGAAAACAATCATTCTTGGGCTACTTTCCAGCATGAGGGGAATCAGAACCTAACTCCAGTTATCCATTTTCTTCTGCTTAGTTCCTACCAGCAAACTCTTCTATTCTCATTTGTTCCTTCTCATTCATCCTTTAATTCATCCCTTGATCCTGAGTTAACTAACTCATGTTGTCCTTGGAGCAATTTGGGGAGTACAAACTAGAAAGATGGTCGGTAGCAACTTCTCAAATTATTCTCTTGCTAATTAGAACACATTTTAACCAGTGGTTATTCTAAAACACAAATAATGAAGAGACTTTACAACCACAAATGACAAGAGAAACACAGTAGGTGATGAACACAGAAACCTTGTTGTATTTATTACTTATGGTGGAATAACTGAAATATGTAATTTTTCCATTCCATTTGGACTAGTCAGTTTTAACAAGCTAAAATTTTCCCTGGCACTACTAACAGCACTGAAAGTTTTGTCACTTTGAATAAAAAGTACATTAAAAGTAGAACTGTGATCAGAAAAGTTTCCTTTCAGACTTGAAAGAGTACTCTTTGACTCCATATTTTACAGCCCAGTAAGCCCTAGAAATCATCTCTGCTTATTTCACAGAAGAAGAAAAAACAATTGCACTATTACCAGTGCTGAGCTGTGAACTTCCAGAAAGCAGGTTGAATTTTATTCTACCTAATGCAATGTCAGAATTCTGCCAGCAACATCCCGATCTCAGGATTTTTATTGTTGGAGACGATGTATGAAGTGGAAAGTGCATAACTTGATTTTCAAATAAGTGGTTAAGCTTGCACTACTGACTACATTATTTTAGAAAAAAGTAGTTGGTAACTGAGTGAATATGAGAGGAAAGTCACTGGTGGGGAAGAGGACTGCATGGCAAGGTGTTTCACCTTTATAGAGCCACATCTTTGAAGGTGCAGTGCTTTAAACTTAAAAAGAAAAATGCAGGTTACATAGGGGCTTTTAGAAGAAGTTACTATTAGAGCAGTTTTCAATAATACAGTGTCCTCTTTAAAGACACTCCCAATGGAAGGTATTTGATATGTTTAAACAAGTTAGCAGGAATATATACCTCCATAGTCAAATTTTGCACCAAAACGCAGTGAGGCTCCAATAATATTAATTTTTCAGAAATATATCACATAAAAACAAATAATACGAAAATGGGAAACTTACGCTTGCCTTTAAAATAATTTGTTATTTAGATAGGTTTGAAAATAACTGAATTCATGTATAACCAAGTATGTAATAAGCAATTTTTGCTTTTTCTTTGTGGTTGGCTCAGCCCACACTGAGGGCAGTGTGGTGCCAAACTGCGGACCCTGTGCTTTGGCCAAACTTGCCCAAGCAGGTGCTTTAGACTGCTGAGCTATCTTGTTGGCTCAATCAGCAAAGTCTGAGGTTTTGAAACTTTTGGCAACCTCACTGAGTTCCTAGATCAATAGGAAAACAAGATGGTGAATGTATTAATTGTACGGATTTCACAGAATATTGAGAATATTTTAAATTATGTTGGATTGCTGTCCAATGCATATACATTGTAATCCTGTTTTAGCATGTTTATACTATCTCTTTTAGGTAACTCTATATTTCAAAAATCACTCTAGGATTGGCTAAATAGCTCAGCAGACTGAAGCACCTGCTTAGGCAGGTTCAGGGACTGGGGTTCAATCCCCAGCATGGCGTGCTGGCCCAGCCCCCAGAACGCATTGAGATGGCGCTTGAGACTAGGTTGTGGTGGCACATGCCTGTAATCCCAGTGCTTGGGAGGCTGACAACAAAAGAATCACCATGAGCCCAGTCTCTGTAGTGAGGCCCTGTTAATCCTATACAAAATACTTTAAAAAAAAAAAAAAAAACCTCTACATTATTAAAAATTCTACTGAGTTTTTCTCTTATATATTTACTTATTTTCCTATAGGAAATGAAGCACAATGATTACATACCATCTAGCTTATAAAAGGCAAAAGTATCCCATCAAAATTGTCTTTCACTCATTCAGCCTGTAATCTTAGGTAATGCATCTGTTTTAGGTTGGCGCCCTCTCCCCGTGGGACTTGGCCTGATGGTGCACTCCAAGCCTATCAAGAATGTCCCAGGGCAAAAATATATGGATGAAGCACTGATAACCCCTCCTAGCCGGGCGTGGTGGCGCATGCCTGTAATCCCAGCACTGGGGAGGCTGAGGCAGGAGGATTGTTGTGAGTTCGAGACCAGCCTGAGCTACAAAGTGAGCTTAAGGCCAGCTTGAATTGCATAGTGAGACCCTGTCTCAAAAAGACAAAAAAAAAAAAAAAAAAAAAAAAAACCCTCCTGATTCTGTTTTGAAATACCTTGTACCACACCATTTAGGCTTGAGAAAATCAGGTCACATGGCCAAGTCTGACTGAGGGATCCATTCAGTGGATGAGCTTGCTAAAGAAATCTTAAATATTCTGTCAATAATGTAGCTACTTCTAGCATACAAATCCAGATATACGATCTGCAACACTATTCTTCCTTCTAGGGCCTTATTCCCTTCTTTTTAGAACTATTCTTGCTCAAGGCATTTGTAGATTCACTTATGTTATAGATACTTTCATAGCTTGACATTCTGAATGTGTCAGGAGCATTCAAGCTTTCCCTTTTCTCTTCAGTTTCTCTTTGCTTTTGACAAATTCTAGTGTTAGCAGTCCTAACTCTCTTACTCTGTGTTCACTAATGTTCTTTGCAAGCCCTTTCTTTTCTCTTTTCTGAATGTTACAGGAACTCAGGATTAAGATCCAAATTCTCTTTTTGTTATTATTTTTTCTAATCTTTCTCTCTAATAATTTTCTTCTAGCTTCCTACTTCCAAATTCCATCTGAATCCTGTAATGCTTGACTATATCTTCAAACTTGCCCATTTCTCCAAGGATTACCTACTTGTGCAGATCGCCAAATTCTAAACTATATCTACAAATACAAGGCCATTAATGGTATGTCTCAAAATTTGCTTGTTCATATTTCATCATCTGTTTTGTTGATTGGGACTGGGCCAGGGAGATGGCTCACTGGAATAAGCACTTCCCTAGCAAGCGCAAGGGCTTGAGTTCAGTCCCTGGTTCTGCAAAAAAAAAAAAGAAAAAAAAATAGTATAAAAAAACAGAACTACTGTTTTGTTGTTATTCATATATTCTCAGGTATTTCCAGCTCATGAGTAGGAATCTGTGTTTCATCTTCTGCATTCCAACTGCACAAGCTATCATTGTGTCTATAAGACTGCGACAGTAGATTTTAAAAAGTCTTTTCAACTTCAGAGAAATACCTCCCTCTGTCCATTCTCCACACTACATGGAGCAACAAAATCACTTCAGCACACTGTTTTAAGCTCTTGTATGGGCTTTTCTTTAGAGATAAATAAAACTGTCTTACCTTAACCTATATGTCTCTTTCTGATCTGATCTCTCCTTTTGGTCTTTCAAATACTGAAAAGCACAATAGTGCTATTTCACTTACTCAAGGATTACTACTATCTCCTAGAAAAAGCTAAGATTTTTAAGAGCCCTTCTCATACATGCATTTCATAGAGTTCTCTTTGATGTATCATCTTACCCCTATAGTCTACATCCTATAGGTTGAACAAATAATTATTTCCTTAGTTTGTCCTTTTTTAATGCCTTAGCCAATATTTATACCTATTCTATAATTTAGAGTTTATTTATTAATTGTTACTTGTAGTAACACTGCTTCTATTGTTAGAAATAAAGCTTATTTCTACCCCAAAATAGAAATCAGAGATCGGTGGGGTCAGTGAGTGCTAACCCCTCTGTCCCTTCCCCACCACATGCTGGATAGGAGAATAAAGATGTCTCATCTGAGTGGTACTGAACTCACTCTCAGAACTTCTACTGAGGCCAGCGGGTGTCATTGGAGCTACAGAAGGGGAAGCAGAGTTAGAGGTTAGAACTTTCCATCTGCGCTCTTGCCCTGGGCTCTGTAATGACAAAAGCGAGATCTCCCAGCTCTGTGCTTTTGAAAACATAGTTTCGATGACCTCAGCAAGCTATTTCTGTCCTGAGCCTCAGAAAAGCAAAACAGTCATGAGATGAATACAAATTCAGCTGTTCACCTCACAGATTTCTCATTTTGACCACAAACATCTCTGTGCTTTCATTACCTCTTTAACCCATTTGGTATTTCAAATAGTTTTCTTTAATTTATGAGTGATTAGTTTCAGTTATTTTTGGTTCTCATTTTTATATTATTTCAGTAATTACATGTAGCCCATATAATATGTTCTTAATAAAATTCAGTGAGGTTTTGACCTTGACATTGTGCATGCATGCGCTTGCACATGTGTGTGTGTGTGTGTGTGTGTGTGCAGGGTCTCACTAGGCAGCTCGAACTTGCAGTGATCCTCCTGTTTTCAGCTCCCCAGTGCTGGGAATAAAGGCACATGCTACTACCCCTAGATTCGGTCACTGGCTAAGGGCACCCACGGTTGGGAAAGGCATGACATATGTTGCCAGGGATCGAACCCCAGTCCCTGCATTTGCATAAACAGGCACTTATTCTGCTAAGCTAGCTCACCAGCCCTTTGACCTTGATATGACATGTAATTTATTCATGTAAATATCCCTAGGGTTCTGTCTTAGTCTCTGGTGCTGAAATTGCCCAAATATATCGACAGTTAACTACTATGCCATGACATATGCCATGGAAATAGAGAAGAAAACCAGGGTTATGGGTGATTGTCTTCATATCTTTAATATGTGACAAGCAAGCTAAGATTTAGCTAGTCAAAGACAGAAAGTAGTGCTCAAGTGGAAAATGATACACAAGAAGTACTGGAAGTCGAAGAAGACATCCAGTTTGAGGAACTAAAAAAAAATAGGGCTGGAATTAGTGGTAGAACTGTATGATTAAAGGTTAGTCTAAAGGGAAATACTTACATTGTGTTTCCTGAGACACTTTAATGAGTGTAAAGTAGGTTGTGAGATGATCAAATTTTAGATATAGGAAAATAACTAAGTATGAGGGCCCGAGGAGAGGGCTTAGTAGAATAAGTGCTTATCTGGCAAGTGCAAGGTCCTGAGTTCAATCCCCCATTCTGCCAAAAAATAAAAAATATATATTTGGGGCCAGGGAGATGGCACAGTGGCATAAACGCTTCCCTGGGAAGTGCAAGGGCCTGAGTTCAATCCCTTGTTCTGACAAAATAAACAAATAGGGAAAATAAAAAGTAATAACTAAGGTTGAAACTAGGACTGCAAGTAGGACAATAGTTTAGTTGAGGCAAGACAAAGAGAAACAAAAAACAAATACATAAGAATGTTGTTATACCAGGTCAAGAGAAAGACAAAGGTAGGATGAATGAAACAGAAATTGTTAATGGAACAAAAAGATCAATTTGTGATGGCAACATAAAACAAAGTTCACTGAAACATTCTTTTATGATTGCTTTTCACATTACTGAGACAAAATACCAAACACTCAAAGTGAAAGAAGGGAAAGTATGCTTTAGCTCGCAGTTTGTCGTAGGGGGTTCAGTCTGTAACTGGCTGGCTACAAGAAGTGTGGTACGAGACGGGCATCACAGAGAGAAACAGTTCATGGAGGGCAAAGGCAAGAAGGCAGCAAAGCAGTGAGGTAGAGGGAACGCCAGCAGCCAGCAGCAGCAGGAGCTCTCTTTCTGCCCCTCTTGTCCTACCTGGGCTGTAGACCCCAAGGGCAGGCAGCACTCACACCCAGCCTGGGTTTTCCCATTATCCACACTCAAAACTGCAACAAATCAAACAGCAGGCTAATTTAGTAATTATACACCCTTAATCTTAGTGTCAAACACTCTAGATTCAGCCAGCTGTGAAAAAGCCCCTCTTACCAATGATAACACGAGATGGTGTTATCTATATAGAGCAATATAGTTTTAACATTAAATTCTAGTCCTGAAATTAGAGGGTAGACTTGTTTCTTCTGCTGAGCTTCCCGTGCTTGTGTTCTTCAACCCATTTTCCTATCAAATCATTTTTATTGAGCTGTATCAGTGCAGTTGTGTTTTGGAAAGTTGAGGATGTTACAAGGCCATAGCATGTCATTTGTTTTTGCAAACAATATGCATAAATCAATTTGTCCAATTATCGAAGGTAAACCTTTGTATTTTAACAAATAAGCTTTTATTTGGCAAATGGTTAAATTAATAGGATGATGAATATTATTTGAGCAATTAATGAAGAAGTAGAGGAAGCAGGCATGTGTATTAGACTGTTTAGCTTTTGATTCATTTTTATATGAGTTGCAGGGATAAACAAACAATTTTGTGGCTTGATACAATGTGATTCTTATATGATTTTGAAATCTAGGTTAGAACCCGTGTACCATGCACAAAATGAATTATATGAAAAATTTGATGTATTAGCAAGTTTTCTAAAGTGTCTTTAATTTTTTTAACAGATTATATTGATTTTAATCATTATAATACAATCTTCTTGATATTTACAACTATCATACAATTTATATTCCTTGTTTATAAAATAGTATGTTAATATTCAATTACTAAAAATGTTATAAAATGATTACTTTGTTCATTATATTATTTATTATTATTATTATTGTTTTATTTTTTTTTTTCATTTTAGGGAAGAGTCTACAGGGTGTTCACTTCGAGATCAGGCTTTCAGTGATTTGCCTGTTCACAGCCTTCCAAGAGCTGGGATTACAGGCATGCACCACCGTGCCCAGTCTCTGTTGTTGTTTTAGTGTGCCCTGGGGGTGGGGCCTGGGGGTCAAACCCCCAAATCCTGCACCTGCTTGCAAGCACTTTAATTAGCTGAGCTATTTGTCAGGCCCTATATTTTTATTTGAGAGTGAGAAAAATATCAATATATTTATCTTGGTCTACTCTTGCATCTACCTGTTTGTAATTTTAACACATCTAGTTTTCATTTATAGATCTATCCTCTTTGTAAATATGCATACAGAATTATTTTGCTACTAAGACTATTTCTGGAAAAGTGTTGGATTCTACATGTACCATGGAAAGACAGAGAGAGACCTTCTGTTCAGTACCATGGCCAATTCTACTGTAGGAAGTGTCTCTGACCCAGGAGCTCTGAAGAAAATGCTGGCTAAATATTTTTCTTAACGTAAGCTACTGAATAGGTGAAACCATGCTTTTCAGCAGATCATCCCCCAAGATCCATGAAGGCTGTGCCTGCTGCATTTGCTCATCAGATTGGCTTGGAGATCAGGAGCACTGTTCCAAAGTCTCTGCCTGGTGTTTCCTAACCATTCCTTGATCATGGAGCTATATACCGGTGAGATACAAGAGTGGACTAAGCATCCTGCAGAAAAGGATCTTCAATTGAATCTATGATGAGAACTCACAGTGTTGGGAAGATAGTAATTTAAGATGTCTAAAGTCAGGTGTGTCAGAGCTCTTGTTGGTCAGTCACCATATGCCATTTGCATATGTAATTGTGTAGGGGCTGATAATTTGCAAATGTGTACTAACTTTGAACCAGTCATATTTCTTTGTGGTCTATGATTTCTGGAATAATTCACAAAAGGGACAATTTGACTCTCTCCCTTCTTCTCTGTCTCTCTTTCTCTGTATTAAAATTTGTGAAATTTTCCTTTCAAAGAACATACTGCATTGTTTAACTTCATCTAGTAGAATATTCAGCTTGAAACTGCAGATGAGTAACTGATAGTGCAGAGAAGTTAATTGGTTCAAGGTCACATGGTCAATTTTCATTCAGAAAATGAAGACATTATTCAAATTATTTGATTCTAAGCTTTAATAATTCCCATAACAACACCACTTTAACCATTTAAACATTTACTTGTTTATTTTAAGATAATAAACAGATATTGATCTTTCTGAATTACTTATAGGCCTATTAAATTTTATTTGAAATGCATATTTTGCTACTTTTTGGCACACTTGAATATTTCATGTATACAACACAAAACTATGCTATTTCATATCAAATTATCAAGAAAACAGATAAAAATATGAATGCACCATCATAGTTTAACATTGTGATCAGAAAATTTAATCTGAAAATTCCATGCTTATAAAAACATACATGTGCAAATAGGTAGTTAAGAATAGAAGTTAATAGTTTTTCTAGAGTTTTCCATGACTCATAGGAGCTAAATGAACTGTGAAGTGTGAAAATCTGAAACATGTGAACAAAAAATCCAAAGATTCCCAGGGCAACTAACAACATTTTATGTTTTCCTAGTTGGATTTCTTCGGTGTCCCCATTCTGACTACTGTGTATCTTTAATGATCAATGACATTACAAAGTAATACTGAACTCAATGGGCTGAATCTTGAATAAATCAAATGTGTAAGAATGGCAAATATCATTTTTCCCTTGATGGCTTGCCTCTCCCGCCTGGTTAACAATGTCTAACAATGTTCTAATCTCTCTTGTCCATTCTCTAAGTAAGTTTTGAGGTCAGGTACTGGGTCTTAATTCATTTTTCAATTTCCAAGAGATAGGCCTATGCTCTGCTCAACATAAATGCTCAGCAAATATAGGATGATTAAGTGATGTGGAAAGAACATTGTGTGAAAAATTGAATGTTAATGAATTTTTAAGAAAAAAAATTTCTTTATTAGTTTTTAATTTTAAAGAGAAAAATGGTGAACATACCTGTGGAAGTGAGTTTCAAACCAGGTTAGTAGGACATTTACACTAGTTGGTACATTGTATATTATTGTCTTTATAGTAGTTATTCAGACTAAAAAATATAGGCATGATATTTTGTCAAAACAATACTATCATAGAGCTTTCTGTTACATAAACTAAGAGGAGCTAGCTGTAGAGCCATCATAATTATCTTATATATACATATTTTTAATTTTCCTCTTTCCCCCATCACTTTTTATATTTTCTTTTGAATAGTTGTCTTCCTAATTCACAATACTGATTTTATGTTTTGGATCTTATTTGGTCATTCAATTTCTCACACTAGTGAGACAATATGTTTATATGTATGAGTGTGATTAATTTCACTCATGGCGTGTGGTCTCAAGTTATATCCATTTAACTTTATAAAAGTCTGAAGTTTATTCTGTATGGCTGAGTTCTACTCCATTATTAAAAAAAAAAAAAAGCACATTTTCTTATCCATTCCTCAGCAGATGGACATTGGGTTGTTTCAAAGACTTAGCTATTATAAACTGTGCTGCTATAGACATGGGTTGTGGTAGATAGCTAACTGGTACTCAACTTTACATTCAGCTGAATTGAACTAGTGTGGTGCTGGGTGCAGGAGATCCACCTGAAGATTTTTGCCAGTAGCACAAAAGCAGAACAGGAGAAGCTTCTAAAATGCTGTTATGGGGCTGGCCAAATAGCTCATTGGATTAAAGCTCCTCGGGTTTGATTCCTGGGCCTGCTGTGCCAGGTCTGCCCCCAGGGAATACTAAGATTGCTATGGAGACTGGGCATGTTGACATGCCCCCCTGTAATCCCAGCTCTTGGGAGGCCATAAAGACACAGATCACTATGAGTAAGATCTAGTAATGAAACCCTCAAAACCCTGTAGACCCATCCCTAAAAAATACAAAATAAATAAATTAATTAATTAAAAATAAAACACTGTTAGGGACTCTGTTTGGAGAAGCTGTTGGAGCTGTTGGGGGCTGCCAGTTCTCTTGGGCTGTTCTTTTGGAGGACTTTGTGCTGGCTTCCCCAGTGAACTTTGGAGAAGCTTGGGTTCTCATCTTGAGCATCAATTCCTGGCTCTGAAGGGACACATGGTGTACTGCTCTGCCCCATGAAGCTTGTTTCCTTTGGTTTCCTGATGGGAACTCTGCTTTCCTCATTGCTGAAGATGCTGTGGTACTTTGGCGGGAGCTCAGGTGCTTACCTTGAGCATTGTTTCCTAGCTCCAGTTCAGATCCCTCAGCACAGATCATCCCACAGGCATGGACTTCCTAGCTTGCACCACTGACTTTTAGGCTTTTCCATGAATTGGGCCTGCATGGGACTTTGTTGTAGGCTCCTACCAGTTGGACTGTTGGGAGGCATTCTTATGAACTCTAGGCCCTCCACTGGATTTATTAGTCTTTACTGTGTGGATAGATTTCCTCACTTGCAGTATGTGATTCTTGGGTCATTCGTCATAAAATGCTATTATAAAATATGCCCTATACTATATTGTTCACCTTGCAAAAACTCAAACCATGACATGGGCACACATATATTATTGTGGAGTGATGTTTTTAGTAATTCTGAGAAGATATCTAAAAGGGCAATACCTCATTTGAGTGGGAGCTCTAATCCTGTTTTTGAGAAATCTCCACACTGATTTTCATAGTGATTGTAGCAGCCTACATTTCCACCAACAGAAGAGTTGTTTTATCCCATAGCCCTCCAGACTTTGTTATTGGTTGTTTTATAATGATAGCTATTCTTTCTGGGGTGAGATGGAATTTCAGTGTTGTTTTAATTTGAAAATCTTGAATGACCAGTGATGCTCAACATTTTTCATGTATTTCTTTGCCATTGTATTTCTTCATTGAATAAGTGCATTTTCCTTTCAAGCCAAGTTTTTGGTTGGCTCTCTGAATTTGGGGATCTAAGTTTTCTCAATTCTTTGTGTATTCTAGATATAAGTCCTTTTTCTGAGGGACAACTGCTTATATTTTTTCTCTCTGAGTTTGTCATTAATGTACAAGAATATTTTGATTTTTTTAGTATTGACTGCATCTTTTACACTATGAATTTGGGTATAAATCTACAAACTTTTGGTGGAGTTTTGGGGATCTTCAATGTACAGTATGTCATCTGCAAAGAATGATAATTTAACTTCTTTGTTTTCTATCCTTATCTTTATATATATATATATATATATATATATATATATATATATATATATATATATATACATATATTGCTTTGGCCAATGTTTCCCGAACTATACTATGTTGAGTAGGAGTGAGGATAATGGACATCTTTGTTTTGTTCCTGATTTAACAGTGAAATCTTACTTCTTGACTATTTAGTATGATGTTAGCTGCAGGTCTGTCATAGACAGCTTTAATCAGATTGAGTAGACTATCTTTTCCAAATTTCTATAAAGTTTTTAATCAATGTGTTTGATTTTGTGAAATGCTTTTCATGTATCTATTAAGATGATTGAGTGATTTTATCTTTGCTTCTGTTGATAGGGTGTATTATACTTGTTGATTTGCATACATTGAACCATCCTAGTATACCTGGGATGAATCCTACTTGGTTACAATGTATAATTTTCTTGATGATTTGGTGCATTTTGTTTGTCATTATCTTATTAAAGATTTTTGCATCCATATTCATTAGGGATATCGATTTGAAGTTTTCTTTCTTGATTGGTGTGGTTAATTGCTACTGGGATTAACTTGTTTAACCCAGATGAAGTGAACTAGCATAGTTCTGGATGTGGAGGGCTCACATGAGGATTGTTGCCAGCAGCATAAGAGACAGAACTGAAGGAGAAGTTAAAAGGGAAATGGTTTGGAGAAGCTGCTTGAGCTGCTTGAAGTTTCTGGTTCCCTTGGGCTATTGAGCAGGGTGGCCTTGTCATGCTGGATTTCGTAATGAATTTGGTTGTTCTCCTTGGAAGAAGAGTTCATGACCTCACTGTCACTAAGAATGGCAATGGCTCACTTCATGGGAACTCTGGTCCTCAGCTTGAGCACTGCTTCCTAGCTCTGTGGTGGGGGAAGTAGTGCCCTGCTCAGTCTTTTGAAAAAACTTATTGAGTTAGGATTTCTGATGGGAAAGATATAAAGATATCCCACATGAGCCATTGTCATAGAACTTAGGCCTATGGTTAGAATTGTGAGAAGTATTATTATGAGCTCTAGATTTTCAGCTTAACTCACTCAGAATATTAGGATCCAGGCCTTCATCTAGCTGCTTTGGTCTTTAGTGTGTGGATAGATTTTCTGCACTTTTGTATATGATTCTTTGGGTAACTCACTATAAAAAGATCTTATAAAATATGTATCTTGCATTGTATTGTTAGCCTTGCAAAATCCCAAATCTTGACAGTTGGGTTTTTCTTTGAGTTTTTGAATTAGTGTAATACTTGCTTTCAGGAATGACCTTGGAAGTACTGCTTTGCTTTAAATTTCTTCAAGGAGTTTCATCTTCAGGGGCATTTGCTCTTCTCTAAATTTTTTGTAGAATTAGACAGTGAATCTGACAGACAACTCCTATGAAAGCCTCAACATATTTGATAAGGCCATATTATATTTGAAATCTAAAGTCATCAATACAGGAAACAAAATAACATAGAGAATAGCAAATGATCAGGCAAAAAAGCAAAATGCTATTCCACATGCTCAGCCCACCCATGCCAAGTCCAGAACACAAATAGAGGAAATCAGAAGCCCACAAAGTGAACTATAGAAGCAAATGAAATTATGGCAGCAGAAGAGAAAAAAATAAATGTGGGATGCCATAGAAAAAATAATCTCTGTGGTGCAAAAAGAAATGATTGTAAAAATAAAAGCTATCGAAGTAGACACAAATAAACAAATAGAGATGCTCAGAAAAATTATGGAAACCAGGAATGACCAAAATAGGCAAGAAATGTAATCAATGAAACAGATCCAAGCAGAAATGCAGGAGATTAGAAACTCCACTGAAAGTACACACAGCAGATGGAAGGTGAAGATAGAATATCAGATCTATAAGTCAGGAATGTGACTGAAAGTCAGGTGAAGAAAGATATCCTAGAATTCTCAAGAGACCATGAAAAATAAAATCAGTGCAACAGCTAGAGGATGAAGGAAAGAAGTCCAACCTAAGATTTATTGGAATCAGAGAGAAAACTGCAGGTAGTGCAAAAGCCATTAATTTTTTTTCACATAAATAGTAACAGAAAATTTCACAAATATGGATAATAGATTTGACATATAAATAATAGAAACATATAAGCTCCAAATATCCATGACCAAAATAAATGTACACCAATGTATATACTATTCATGGATCCAGAAATTCAGCACAAGATCAGTTATTGAAAGCAACTAGGAAAAAGAATCATATCATTCATAAAAAAAGCCCATAAGATCACAGCAAACTTCTCAACACAACCTCTCAAATCGAGGAGAGCTTAGAGTAAGTTACTTTAAGCTCTAAAAGAATATAATCTTCAATCTAGATTGATATACATATACACCATAAAAATATCTTTCAGAATTGATGGGAGAAATTTAATACTTTCATGATAAAGAATAACTAAATAGACACCAAACCATCTCTACAGAATGCATTGAAAGAGAGAAAGATAATGAAGATCACAAACAGAAATACCAGTAGAAAGGTGCTACCAGACAAGGCAAATAATTAGACAGAGTACAAAGACAAGGAACAGAAAACAGGGAAACAACACGACAACATGTAAAAAAAAGCCAATACATATCAATTGCAATTCTTAATATAAATGGTTTCAACTCACCAACCAAAAGAAACTGACTGGCAGAGTGAATCAAGAAGCTCAGTAAAATAAGAGCTCCCCTGGCAAGTGCAAGGGCCTGAGTTGAGTCCCTGGTTCTGTCAAAAAAAGAAAAAAAAAAGGAAGAAGAAGAAGCAAGGTCCAACAATACGCTGCATTCAAAAAACAATTAACTCACAAAGAAATTCATCGGATAAAAGTTAAAGGTTGGAAATCAATGTTCCATGCCACAAGAACCCAGCAAAAAGCAGGTACAGCTATTTCATTTTCAAACAATGAAAACTTTATGGCAAAACCGATAAAAAGAGATTTTATGGTTTGTGTATAGGTGTACCCCCAAAGCCTCATGCAGTCATGAGGCAGCTCTGGAGCTTGTGATTGATAACTGCGTATGTGGATGCTACACTTACCCTGGGGCAGGGAATTTGCATTGCCAGTTAAGGAGCAGGGAGCAGCTAGCTAGCTGCCGGAGCTGCTTCCACTCCCTTGGTCTGCCCTGAGTCCCCATGAAGGTTTGTTCTCTGCCATGTCACGCTCTGCCTTGGAATATGGACACAAATCTTGAGTATGGACTCAAATCTCGACTAACTGTGAACTAAATAAATTTTTCCTTCTTTCATTTTGGGTATCAGGTTATTTGTCCCGGCAAGCAAAGAAGAATAACTGAGATAAGAAGGTAAAGAAGGTCACTAAATAGTTATGTAGGAAAAGCTCAAAGAAGAGATAATAATCATAAATATTTAGGCACCAAAGATAGGTTTGTTTAGTAGGTTCACCCAACTACATAAAACAAATATTAACTGATATGAAAAAAAAATCAGTAATACAATTATAGCAGGAAAACTTAATGTGCCACACTCATAAATGGATAAGTCAACTAGAAAAAAAGTCAACAAAGAAGAATTAGAATTAAACCAAGACTATAAATGAATGGACTTGTTAGATATCTATAGATTCTTTCACCCAAAAACATCACAATAACATCTGCTCATCTGCCAATGAATATTCTCCCCAACAGATCATGTATTAACTGATTAAACATGTTTAACCAAATATAGAGGAATTGAAATCATCCCATGGTTACTATCTGACCATAACACAGCAAAACTGGAAATAAATGACAAAGGAAACCAGAGAAACTGCATTAATAAATGGAAATAAACCAACACCCTTCTCAACAAACAATGGGCACTGCAAGAAATTAAAGACAAAATTAAACAGCACATATAATTAAATGATAATGCCCATACAACACCCAGAAACATAGAACACAAGGAATGCAGTCCAGTAAGAGAAATTTACAGCAATGAACTCACATATAAGGAAAACAGAATGAGCTCAAAAAAACCAACCTAATTTTGAACCTCAAACTTTGAACCTCAAAATAAATAGAAGTCAAAATTCATGGAAGTGAGGAAATTATAAAGAACAGAAACTAATACAATATAGACTAAAAAAAAATACAAAGAATCAATGAGCAGAAAAGTTGATTCTTTGGAGAATGAACAAGAATTGATAAACCATTAGCCAACCTCATCAAAAAGAGGGGAAAAATATAAATCCTAACAATTAGGAATGAAAAGGTCAAAATCACAATGGACCCCATAAAAATCTAGGAGATCCTTAATACCTACCAAAATAGCCTATATTTTAATAAAATGAAAAGCACATCAGAAATAGGCAGATTTCTAGACACAATTGAATTGCCAAAACTAAATCAAGGAGATATCAATGTTCTTTGTAGAACCTTTGTCAGTGTCAGCCATGTGGATGAGTCATGGCTATTGCTTCACTAATTTACTCCCTGTGAAAGCCTGAGAGAATGTTTCCTCTCCATGTGACTCTCCTTATGCACACTCTATATCATCAGTACAGGGTTTCAGGGTAAATCCTAAGGGGATTTGACTGACTTTGGCAGATATAAAAACTACATTTCTTGTTATGTAGGTCTTGCTTTATCTTGATCTTTACCATCCAGTAGAAAAGTATAAAAAGGAGGTTAAAAAAAAAGTAAAGCCATATTAACAGGCTGAGCTGTAAAAGGCTAGTCCTACAGACAGTTCACTACTATTATGGACTACTGGACTATATTGGATTATTTTGCTGAATTCACACACCTACAATATTTAAATTGCAGAGATGGGAATACCCATCTTTGACAAAACTAAACAAAAAAGGGGGATACAAATGAAGGACCATTTTGTATCTGTATATACAAAATAGGATAGATTTACATCTACTTTCTCTTAATTCAATGAGAAGAAATATTTGTACTAATAGTGTTTGTGGACAAGATATCATGCCTGCATCTTGTACTATGAATAACCACAATGTAGACAACAATATGCAATGTATTAATTATTGAAAGTGTCCTACTAATTGGTTTTGAAACTCTCATTGCTATTTGTTTCTCAATAAAATTAGTTAAAAAATTAGTTAAATAAAATTAGTTAAAAATATCAAAATTCTAAATAAACTGATATCAGTCAATGAAATTGATAAAGTCATTAAAGCTTTACCAACCAAGAAAAAATGTCTTACTTTCAAATCTCCTGAGAATCTTTATTCACTGTGCTACTTATGTCCTAACCATCCTGGCAGAGAGAGGGGGAAAAAAGTTATATGTTGCCTTTTCATTAAATTAAGATAATCAAAAACTAAAAATATCTTTACAAAATCGGACAGACAGTTTTTAAATGGTGCTGACAAACTGACAGGATTTTGAGAGCAGAAACTGGAAGCAAGGGAAGGAACTTGCATTGGAAGGAAAACTTAGTAACCTGAGATTGAAACAAGGACAACAGGTTGTTGTAAAAGTCATATGGGAAAGTATCTGGGAACACATTTGCAAATTTTGGCCCTAATCTTAGGAACAGCAGACAGCCAGGTTTATCTTAATTTGTTAGAGTAAAAAAATCTCCTGTGTTTAAGGACTGTGTCTTTTTCTTTTTTTATTAGATTAAATATTAAGCTTATGGTTAAATATCATTCTGAATATGATGACCATTTTCTCATTTCCTATTAGCTAAGCAGGAAATTATCTTAAATGTTCAGTTAATGTAAGCCAGTCTTCCTACCTTTAGGCACTTCTTCAAAACAGAATGTTCATGAGTATAATTTTAAGAGGAGATTATTGTGTGGACTGTGACATCTTTACCCTCAGATTTAATCATTTTTCTCTTTTGATGTAAACCTGGCATTGTGTTACTATTGAGTTCTTGAGAGGTAAAGCCATTTTCATATTTCAAATACTGTAAAATAGAAATATAATAAATTATATGGTTTTCTTCAAGTTCTGGTGAATCTCACTTCTAAATGCTAATTTTATTTTGATTGAATAATAGACATGTGAAGACCTAGCATTGATCTATGGATTGTGCCAGTGTTTCTACAGGCAGTCTCTCTCACTCTTTTTATGCCTCTATCTTTCTGTTTCCTTGTCTCTCTGTCTCTGTTTCTCTGTGTTTGTCTCTGTCTCTGTCTCTATTTTTGTCTCTCTGCCTGTCTCTCTCTTTGTCTCTGTCTCTCTAGAAAGACTGGTGATTTAAGCCCCGACCTTTGCATCAAACTCCACCCCCAGCCTCCTTTCTTTTTCTCGTATTTAGACACAAGGCCTAGCTAAAGCTGGACTCAAACTTGTGATCCTCTTGCCTGAAGCCTCTAAAGTGCTGGATTAAAGGACTGAAATAGCACATATGACTTAGTTTGGTAGCCTTAGGAAGTCTAAAATCTGTCTTAGGATTCAGGATAGTCTGTAGAATCACATTTTTATAAATTTCTTTCTTACTCCTCTGAAAACCACTGTATGAAAAATAAATGGAGTTGAACTGAGGCTTATTTCTCAAATCAAGGTGAATAAAAATAAGGTTATTCTGAAACAGTGAAGCAGGTACCATTATTCTTCACATTATCTTTCAGAACTTAAAAAAACACTGAGGTAAAAACAAAGAGAAAGCAAGTAGCTCTATAGTCTTGCTATTGTGACTCTCTTATCATCTGTGTCCTCATATCTGAGAAGAGCGTTCTGATAGAATGAGCTACGTGCAAAGACTTACGAAGTTTGTGGAATAATAACAACGTGGTTTCAGACGTACCTTATTGCAGTTTTAATCATTTCAGCATTTTCCCCCTTCTCTTCTCCCTGCGCATTCCCCATACTTTGTCCCTGGAGGCTGGGCCTCTCGTTGGATCTGTTACCTAACCTCGCTGTACAAACCCCAGTTTCTGCACTTTGTCCATCAGCCCTTTCCGCCCTCTGGCACTTCAGCTTTCATCTCTCCTATAGCCAGCATTTACCAGGCATGAAAAAGTGCCTCTCTTCTCTGAAATGACAGTAGAAAAACTGCCACTTACACTGAGTGCACTTTCAGTCCTTAGAGGGAAGTAGGGCCAGTTCAAGTGAGAGAGATACTTCATGTAGCTTTGCTTCTGAATTCAGATGATTCTGTAGCCATCGCCTCCACAGCTGCTGCTTTTGTTGTAGTAAATAGGTCTTAATAAAAATAGTAAATACAAGCCTCAATGTTCAAGCCCTTTTTTATTTTTCTTTTCACTTGTCTATTAAATTTTTAAAAAATGCTATGCAATTACAGTGGATCCCCAACAATACCCTGAAGTTGGAATCATTTTATTATTACACTTTCTTTTCCACTAAGTCTGATTTCTGTGTAGCTGCATGAGTGAGATGCTGCTGGGCAGGTAATGATATGGACGAGTGTAATTATACGCACTTTATACCAAGAATCTTGAATTTCATTCTGCTGAGAAGAGTAAGATAATCTTGAAATAATACGAAACAACATGATTACACATGGTGAAAGGAAGAATTACACTTGCACTGTTCAGTCTAGTATATGTTTACCCACCCTCTACTGACAAGTTGGCTCATTTTAATGGTTTCCCTTATTGATTGGAGGAAAATAAAGGTAAGCACTGAATAAGGATGAAAAGGTGGTTGTGGTTACCCACGTGAGTGTGAGGTTATGTCGTGTTTCTGCCTCACCCGCCCTTCCATGCTGCAGTGTAGGAGACAGTAGAAGGGAGTGAAGGAGACAGAGGACTTTGAATCACGATGCTGGAGTGTGACTTCCAGGGTCGTAATCACCGTTGCTATGAGCAACGCCTTGTGCTTCTCACCCTTGAGATTCTCCATCTATAATGTTTAGGAAAGGTGTGGCTATCTCCAGCGCATTCCTGAGGAATAGTTTTCTTTTCTTACAGTGTCAAACACAGAAATTGTGACATATCTCTCCTCAGGAATAAGGCTAAGGATTATGCAGCATAGGTCAAATTACTCCAAGTGACAATTCAGTTTAAGAGCTAACTAATAAGCTCTTGTACATTTTTTTTTCTCATGAATAGAACAAGGGTTCATAAAAAATCCTGTTTTTTCAGATTTATCTTGTTTTTTTTCCAGATAGAATTCTGTTTCTTAGTGATACATGATACCAAATCTCTTACTATTTGATTGGTGCTTTTGAATGATCTGTAGAGGAGCAGGAATGGTCCCTCTGCATACTGAGCATTAAAGCTGAAAGCACTGGAAGAAACAGCAAAAGGCAGGTCTTCTTGGTGGTCTTCTACTATTCTCTCCTGAGCGGCTCATGAAAGAATGTTCTGATCTTCTTCCAATGTAGTTCCATGAGTTCCCCATTCCAGAGCACTCTTCCTTCTATTGAGAGAAAAGAAATGGAGATGCACATACACAAAGAAGGAGCTGAACAAAGAGGCCATACTCAGTTTTCCTCTACTTAATGCCAGTGGCTCATATTCATTATCTTCAATCATATCACTATACAACAGTGTACAAAATTGATTTTCTCCTTATGGGTCTTTCTTCATTTCTGAACAACCCCCTATGTCATCTATGAACATTGTAATGGGTGAAGAAAAGACACCACCCTCACTACTCTGCAGATTGCTAAAAGGCATAACTTAAGTAACTCGAGTTTTGATTTCACAAATTACTAAAGAGCAGAACTCTATCTAAAAAAAATGACAGATCTAAAAGAAAATTGTACTTTTATGATTCTTTGCTTTATCCATTAGAAACAGTTTACATTTTTATATATCATTAGCTAGTTAAATGGAATTTCCCCCATGTATAGGGACCAAACAATATTTCATATATAACTTGTCAGTGAGAGAAAAATGTATAGTGCTAAGTGAAATGAAGGTAATTAGTTTGGAGAATCAACATATCTTGAGGGACAAAAGTGGTTTGCAATGATTGAATTTATGTATTGACTTAAAAGGACTATGGGTGACCCAGGAATCTGGACAAACTTTATCTTAGGTGAGTCTGTGAACGTGTTTTCTGAAGATTAGCATGTAAATCAATAAGATAGTAAAATACATTACTCTTTCGGGTGTGCATGGTTCTCATTCAATTGGTTGAAATCCTGAACAGAGCAAAAAGTTAACTTTTTCTTTTCCCCTGAAAAAAGCAAATTCTTTCTGGACTTCAAGGTAGGATATTAGAGTTTTCCTCTCTTCAGACTATGACTAAAAAGATCGTATCTGCAAGGGGCTTATTCTCTGGTCTCCATTATATACTAGGTTATTAGGTGACTAACTTATCTACCAGACTTCTGATTCCATAATTTTCTCTCTGTCTCTCTGTTTCTCTCTCTCTCTCATATTTTTCCCAATCGTACACAAGTATCCCACACCTGTCTAAATATATTTACATAGATAAATTAATTCCTATAGATAACTACAATACTATGATACTAAGAGTAAGAAACAGAAACTGAAAGAAGTTATTCAAACATTTTTATGAGCATCTTTATGTTTATATTGGCATGCAAGACAAAAACGTGTTTGTGTAGTTGCCTGTCTTTTCTCCTTGATTCTTCATGACAAGCTTTTAGGTTTACTACATTTCCTTGAAGTTCAGAAGAAATATCTACAAGAGGTAGTAAATCATAATCTCACATAGACAATATTGAACTATGTTTTACTCACTGTTGACTTTAGCCGTTGTATTATGACAAAAGAAAATACAGATAGATGAGTCCTTTATATCCCAATAGGTCTCCAAGCTGAATAACTCAATTTGTTGT
The DNA here is from genome assembly GCA_004027165.1 of Ctenomys sociabilis. NCBI lineage: Eukaryota > Metazoa > Chordata > Mammalia > Rodentia > Ctenomyidae > Ctenomys > Ctenomys sociabilis. The sequence continues at coordinate 29,023 of PVKA01012459.1, forward strand.
GAAAGCTCAGTCTGTCTTTAGCATTTAATTTGTTTGACACAACCTTGCTGGGAAACATGAGTGTACATGTGAATAAAATGGATTAATAAGGTGTAGGTAGGAATATTTTTATTGCCTAGTAATTTTATAGAAATGCTGGAAGATTTTCTAAATGCATTAACTCTTTCTTGCCTTTATGAATGAAAGATATAAAAATTACATTGAGAGATGAAGAGATAAGAAAGCAATGGTAGGGAAGTGCTTTATAGCATTTGCTATCAAAACTGAAATACACGTTCAATTGTTGAATAAAAACAATACTGAACTTTTTCTCCATTGCTTTAGTTCTGCTTGCTAATAGGGTTACAAGATGAAAGAAAACATTTCGAAGAAAGAGAAATTACTATATGGATAATACAGTTATTTTATTTTTATTTTAAATAGGAAAAGCAAAAACTAGAACAAATAACAAGAACAAAGACAGAAACAAAGCAAAATAAGAGAATATAAAGACAGCACAGAATTTCGGAGCAAAAATGGAATATTAACAGTGGTTATTATATTACATATTTTTATCAAACTTCTCAGACTAATCATATATATATATATATATATGATTGATCAGACAATTAACTTTAATTTTTTCTTTGCCTCTTTCACTTTTTAGTGCATTTATTGTAAAATAGCTATTGATAGAGTCTTTATCTTTTTTTTTTTAAAGAAAAGCCATATTTTTTATTTAAGCATCTCTCAAAGGGAGCTTAATCAAACCAAATGACTGTTGGTGTGTCACCTCAAGAAGGAAAGGCTGAAGTGTCTCATGTTTTGCTGTCATAACACTGGTGCAGAATAGTAGGAAATGAGGTCTGGGCTTAAAATACCACAGGAACAATAAGCCTGAAATACTGATGTTCTGGGAAGGAATCCTAAGTTACTGGAATGTTGAGATATAAGAATCTATGCATGAAAAATAAGAAGCAAGCAAATAACTTCATTAGGATTTCAAAACTATGATACACTAAGGAAAGGAGAAGTTTTGCAGTAGTAGTAGCAGCAGAGGACACAGGTAAAAGACAGCAGCTGGTTACCAGTCTCCAGCACAAATTGTTGTTGTTCTATTCTGAAGCACTTTATCTAGGATAACAGCAGTTAAGTGCCTAAGAAAAGGTACTGGAAGAAACAGATCCAAAGAAGATACATTTCTTCCAGTTAATAGGGTTAAATAAATTAATTATCAACAATCTCAATGAGCTTTTGTATATCAGAGACTGTCAAACTCAACAAGAGGACATGTGGACCAATGAGGTAAACATGACCCCTCTGTTGTCCCAACAGCCCTGGGCAGCTGGTGCACTTTGGAAACATGCTGTGACATTGTCACCAGGAATTCAGTTAAGTGGTGCAGACGTATTTCCTGGAAAATGTGGATGTACAGAATTAAGTGGAAAGGAACTGATTCAGCCCAAGAGGAAAGCACAAATCTGGAACTAATGTCCATTTAGGTTAGAACATTGGATCTAATGGCCAGTGCTAGATGGATCACGCGGCATGGCTCATCACACTGGGCAGCAGTCTGCACTGACAGCCAGTGAGTCCCAGTGCTTCCAAAGCACGTCCTTTGAGATCTGATGATTTTATTAGAGGACGACATGCCTGACCTTGCTTTATAATCTGAATCTCTTAGAAGCCTTTTTCCTTTCAGTTCCCTTAATGGATAGTTATAGAGTACTTAGTAAGTGGAATATAGTGAGTAGTTAGATATTTTCTCAACATTTCTAAGTACCCAAAAATCATTTTGGGGATATTTTCCAAAAAATAAATAAACTTGTCCTTCCTTAAAAGTGATACCACAGACTTAAGAGATTGATAACTATTGTACAATAAACTTGTCCTGAATAAGAATAGAGATATATAATGATAAATATTCTGTGATACAAGTGGATTAAACTCTGTCAAAGTATAATTGGGATAAGGAAAATGAAATGGAGGCTGGTTCTTGGATATTTGAGTCGAATGTACACACTGTATTTACGTGAAATTCATAATTTTAATAGTTTGAATTCTAAATGAATGGCAAAAAGTTATAAAGACAGTTGAAACTTTACTGGGTACACCAGAGTATGCAAACTAGAAAATAGTTTTGAGCAATGTCAAATTTATTGACTTTGAAACCAAACATTATGGAAAAGACTGAGCTGTGATGGAGGACGACCATCACAGAGTTGAAGGAGGAGCCTGTTAGGGACCTGGACCTGTCAGGTGATGAGCTCTGTGACCGATTTCTGCAAATATAGGAGTGTTTCCTCTAGTTGTCTTTTGCAAGACAATCGACAGGGAATTTTTTTTTTTTTTTTGAAAAGAAAAGGATAGCAGCCAGGCCTTTCAGACTATGAAGATTAAACAATTTGGAAAACTCTTTTTGAGAACACAGATAAAAAAGTCATGAATAGTAATTAGGTAAACTGTTAAGAATTTCTTATAAGAACAAACTATGAAAAATTATAAATAGAACAAGTAAAATACACAGTTTCATTAGATAAAATACTTTTTTCACATTTAGTAGTTCACACTAGTTATGAATAGGACAGGTTTTATTTTGGCACATTTATGCAGACATATAACATGTTTTGATATTCACCCCTCACCATCATAGGACTCCCTTCCCCCTGCTCTTCACTACACTTCCTTTCTACTTCTCTGTACGCTCTGCCTCTTTTTCTCTCTCCTCATCTTGATTCCACATATGAGAAAAGCCAATTATTTATATTTCTGACTCTTGTTTATTTCACTTAACATGATAATTGCTAGTTCCACCCATTTTATGGTAAATAACATAATTTCATCATTCCTCGCGGTTGACTAATGCCCCACTGTGTACATATAGCTCACTTTCTTTATCCGTTAAGCTGCTGATGGGCACTTAATCTATTTAAACTGCTTACTGTGAGTTACATTGTCATAAACATAAATATGTTAGTATCTGCTTGTGCAGTAGGTTGACTTCTTTCGTGTGTATATTTTGAAGTGATATTTCTGGATCAAATTATAGTTCTTGTTATGGTTTGTGTTTAGTTTTGCCACCAAAGTCTCAGGCAGTCACTGGGAAGCCTTCTAGAGTTTGTGACAAATTCGTGATCCAGTGCAGGGCTTACACCCTCCTTGAGTGGGTGATCTGCCTACGATACACGGAAGGGAGAGAGGCTCGCTAGCAGCCCCGGCTGCCGCTCCCTCCTTTCCTCTTTGCTGTTTTCCATTGCTATGAATGGCTGCCCTCTGCCATGTGCCTGCTGCTCTGCTCTGGAGCCAGCTGAGTATGGCCTGAGACCTCCAATAATTGTGAACTAAATAAACCTGTCCTTCCTGAATTTTGTGTTGGGCATTTTGTCCCAGAATCAGAGAAAAGTAACTGAACCAGAATTTGATAGTGAGAAGCAGGGTCCTTTCTGTGGCCGTACCTGACCGTGTTGCTCAAGAGCTTTTGGGAGTGGCTTATGGAAAGAGAGGAAAGGTTCGGAGCTGTTGCCCAAAAGAGACGCACGCTGGAAGGCCTCCAGCTGTTCTGTATGGCTGTTGGTTCCTTAGTTTATTTAATGATTGGATTTTGTAGGAGGGGTTGGAGTTCTTTATATATTTTGGATATTGATTCTCTGTTAGCTTTTTTTTGCATTCTGCAGACTGTCTCCTCACTCTGTTCATTGTTTCTTTCGCAGAGCAGAAGCTTTTTACTTTGATGAGATCCCATTTTTTGATTCTTTCAATTATATCCTGAGGTTTTGGAATCTTATTCAGGAAATTGTTGACTTTGCCTATTTTGTTTTTTTTTTCTTTCAGAAGCAGGGATTGAACTCAAGCCCTTGCACTTGCTAGGCAAGCACTTATTCTACTGAGCTATCTGCCTGGCCCCTTTTTGTTTTTCTTTTTTTGAAAAAAGTTTAGAAGGTTTATTTTTTTCTTTTCTGGCTCAGGATGCCTTAAAGTCAGGTCGGCATGAGGATCTGGGAATCGAACCACAGCACCCTGAGCCTGGCTGCTTTGTTCAAGCAGGACGTTAAACAACTGCACTAATGGGCTGGCCCCCATCATTTAATGAAGAGGCCATCTTTTCTTTTATGCATGTTTTTGGCACCTTTGTAAACTCAGATAACTTTAAGTGTATGTTTTTATTTTTTGTGTCATATAATTTATTCATTTTGCCTGTGTGTCTATTTTTATGCCAGTAGATGTTGTTTTTGTTATTATGATTACATTATATACTTTGAAATCAGTAATAGTGATATCTCTGGCCTGGCTCTTGTTGCGTAGGTATGTTTTGGGTATTTCAGTTCTTTGAGTTTATGTAAGTATTTTAGAATATCTTTTTAGTTATGTGACAAATGTTATTTGTGTTTTTTTTAAAGAATACAAAACAATAATAGAAAAAATAGCATTAGACATGATACAAAATTTCATTAAACAAATAGGAATTTGACAATGGTCCTTATATTACATGATGCTATCTTCAAGTTAGTTGTTTAGGTTACCATATGCAAATCTGAAAAATTTGTTTAAAGAAAAAATAAAACAAAATTAACAATAAAAAGGTTATAAGAAATTCAAAAGAAAACATAAGAATAAAAAGAAAACAATTTTAAGCATTAACTGGTCCTTTCAAAAGACCAGCAGAAGTCAGCAGAAGTATTATCCTGCATATATACCTAAATATGTATCTTTTCTCCTTCCTGTTGTTCTTTTCCTCATCCCAGTTCTTTCTTCCCATTGAATAAATTCTTTGTCTTTCACAGTATCTGTTGTATCTTTAAGATTTGATTTACTCTTTCAGGTTCTCACAATAGTAGGACAATATGCTGTGTGGGTTGGTACAACCATTATGGAAATCAGTGCAGAGATTCATCAGTAAGCTAGGGTTGGAGATCCCATTCAATCCTGCTATTTCTCTCCTTGAAATTTTTTTCCAAAAGAAATGAAATAATCATAACACAACAACATGTATGCACCAGTGTTTATAGCCCCATAATTTGTCACAGCTAAATCTGGGAAACAGTCCAAATGTCCATCAACTGAGGAATAGATAAAAAAGATAAGGTATTTTTACACAAGGGAATATTCAATTTACAAAGGTCAATTCAAGTTTTTTGTACATAAATGGATGCAACTAGAGACTATCTTGGTAAGTGAAATAAAACAGATGAATGTGTCATTTGTTTTTTAGAGAAGACTCTACAGGGTGTTCAGGACCTCACTACTAGATCAGACTTGAAGTGACATGCCTGTTTAAAGCTTCCCAAGAGCTGGCATTAGAGGTGTGTGCCACCATGCTCAGTCTCAATTGCTATCCCAGCACATCCCAGGGGCAGGGCCAGCACAGCAGACCCAGGGATCGAACTCCCAGCCTGTGCCTGCTTGCAGACACTTTAATCCACTAATCTATTTGACTGGCCCTTGTCATTTGTATTTTGGTGGGAATTACATTGAATCTGTAGAGTACCTTCAGTAATGTGGTCATTTTAACAAAATAAATTGTGCTGAAAGATAAGCACTGGCAGTCTTTCCATCCTGCACTGAATTCCTCAATTTCTTTCTTCAATCCTGTTATTTCCATTAAATAGGTATTTTGCCTACTTCATTAGATTTTTTTCCAAGTATTTTATATTTTTAAACTATTTTGAATGATATTGATTTCCTGATTGCTTTCTCAGCAAGATCACGTTAGCATGTAGTAAAGCTTTTGAATTATGTAAGTTAAAAGCTTTGCAGTTTCCCTCCTATCATTTTGCTGAATTTACTGTATCTGAAAGCTTTCTACTACATTTTTGCTGTTTTCTAAGAATTAGATCACATCATCTGAAAATAGGAATAAGTTTCCTTCTTTCTTTCCTTTATGCTCCTTTTCTTTTCTCTTCTCCAATTTTTCTGACCAAAATTATAAATAATATATTGAATGGTAGTGGTAAGTGTGAACATGCTTGCGGTATTCTTGATTTTAAAGAGTTTCAGCATCTCTCCATAGAGTATGATGCTGGATTTTCATTTGTTGATGTAGCTCTTTTTCAATTGAGATCAAGCTCTCTACACCTAATTTTTTCAACATTTTATTACAATGACATTAAATTTGTTGAAAGTCTCTTTGATTTATGTTTTGAGATCATGCTGTGCTTTTCATTCTTGATTTTATTTATTTGGTGCATTATTTATTGATTTTTATCTCTGTAACCATCCTTCTATTCCTAGAATGAAATCATGGTGTGTGATTTCTTTAAGGTGTAGGAGAATTCTCTTTGAAAACATTTTATGAAGTATTTTTGCATCTTTATTCATCGGATACATTTGTCTGCAGTTTTTAGACTTTTTTTTTATTTTTTGGCAGAACCAGGGATTGAACTCAGGCCCTTGAGCTTGCCAAGGAAGCACTTATTCCACTGAGCCATCTCTCTGGCCCCAGTCTGCAGTTTTTGATATGTGTTTGATTTCAGTGTGGTACAATGACTTTGAAAGCAATTGTTCCTTTTGCATCTCATAATAGTTTGAGGAGCACAGCTGTTTGTTAAAAATCTGATAAAAATCTAGCAATAAATGGGGATAGTCCTTACCTTTTTTCTGTAAGATCTTTTGCTATGGGAAAATTCCCAGTAGAGAGATAGCTGGCTTGAATGGGATTTACAGTCTTACTCTTTTGAGGAGTCTCCACACTGATCAAATAGAAGATGCACAAGGCCAGCCAACATTTTGGCTCTAGCCTTTCAGGGTCAGCAAAGACTCAGGACATATGAGAACCTGTACTGTAACATCATGAAACTCAGTTGTTCCCTGAGTTTTCTGATCAAGGAGATTATGGAGCCACAGAGGAAAGAGATTAATGATCTATAGTATGCCTGGGGAGAGTCACATGGAGAAAAAACTTTCTCTCAAGCTCTCACAGAGAGCAAACTGGTCAAGCACTGGCTATGACTCATCCACATGGATGACACAGACAAAGGATCTACAGAGTAAGGTACAGGATTATAAGATAAACCCTGAGGTAACTTCACTGACCTCATCAGAAACAAAAGCTACATCTTTTGGTATAAAGGTCTTGTTCTATCTCAGTCTTACCCATCCAGCAGAAAAGTATAAAAATGAGGTACATAATGTGGGGTCATAATAATAAGTTGAGCTGTAAATGGTTATAGTCAACAAGTTCTTCAGATAGCTCATTATTATTGTGGACTGCTGGACTGTGTTGGATTGTGTAGTCGAGTTCAGGCACCTAAATTGGTTTAATGACAATGGAGTACCCATCTCTGACAGGTCTAGATTTAAAAAAGGGGTATACAAAGGAAGAATCATGATGTGTGTGTATAAACAGTACAGTTAGGATAAATATGCAGTGCTTCTGCATAATTCTATGAGAAGCAAGATTTGCACTCACAATGATTGGACAAGATATCATGTCTGCTTCTAGTACTATGGACAACCACTAGGAAGATAACAAAGTAGAAAGTATTAATTATTGAATCTGTGATATAATTCAGCTATAAAAAATAAGATAAGTAAACAGCTACACTCTCTTAATTCACTGATCAGAGACATCTATGATAGTATCTGTAAGGATAATATCATGTATACACCTTGCGCGATACCAAAACATTATGAAAACAGTATGCAATGTATTAATTTATCGAATCTGTCCTGTTAATTTGTCTTGAAACTGCACAATGAAACCCTGGCTTGAAAAAGACCAAAAAAACAACCTCTTATTTGCCACTTCCTAGCCAACATGCTATTGTGTGGTTTTTTGTTTATTTTGTAGTACTTACTGTTATGTATATAAAATTATGTGTCTGATTATAGAAACTAACACAATATTCTCTAAATAAAGTTAATATAGTACCAAAAATGATCTTTTGCTAATGGCTCATTATAATTTCATGTATTTTGGACTATATATGATTTTAGCGTCCTTATGATTCTAATTCTATAAGTCTTATGCCTAAAAATTTATTCATTTACAGATTATTTAAGGTATTTTAATACATGTTTTTGAAATAGTACTAAGTATTCTCTAGATCTTAACAGCACCTTTTTGAATATTCTCCCTTTCCTCTGTCACTTTATTATTTCACATCTTTCTTCCTCTTTCACTTGGTCGATAGGGCTGAGCTTATGTCTGTTTTATCTTTTTAAAGGGCCAATTATGATTCTTTTTGCAGTAGTGTTTTAGTGTTTATTGCACTAATTTTGACTCAGTGGTACCATATCTTGTACCATTCATAAGTTTGGTTTGCTCACGTTTTTCTAAATCTTTCGATTGTAGGTTTCTTGAGGTCTCCGTTTTTCTAATTTTGCCTCTTGAAACTGCCTCTGCCATGCCCTACAGGTTCTGGTGTAATATATTGATATTCAGATTTGATTTATCAGGAAGTTACAGGCTGTACAACAAAATCAGCACAAAATCTGGAGAATAAATCAAACTTTTTAATTAGCTACAAACTTGACCTTTGTAATAGAAAATTTTCTTATACTTTTAGTTAAATACTTTTGTCTTTTTGTTTAATAGTAACATTATTTTCTTTTTTAAATTTTCTTTTCTTTTTTATTAGCTTTAATGAGAAAGAAATGGCAATGAGACAGTTTCACACTAGGTTAGTAGGCCTGTTACAATAATTAATACACTGCATATTGCTGTCTTCAGAGGAGTTTTTCAGAGTACAAGACGAAAACATGATATCTTTTTCCTTAGAGATAGAAGAATAGTAAGTTAGTTTTGCCTTTAGAAAGGCCACTCAAAAATAGTTGTAGCAATATAATTTTTCATTTGCAAAGTTATTTTCAAATTTATGTATATATCCATAGAACTTGTTTAATGTGTGCACTGTAAATTTTACAATGATTTCTGTTGTATTGGGAAGTGAGTAACACTTAATGTTTTGTGTAACAATCATCATAATTCATCCTTTGGCATTCAAATATTCCTGTGATTCAGGGTTATGAGTTTTATGCTGTTTCCCACACCTTAATTTCAGGGGCACTAGGCTACCACTTGACTGTCAGACAAGAAATAACTAAATCAGAATAGCTCAGTGCACACATGTACACACCTTATTGAATCTAGCTTAAGTCTCTATAATTTAGATCACCATAATTCTTGCATCCACTTCACATGATGGAGCTGGTACGAGGCAGCCCCCGGAGCTACAGGTGAGTCTGTCCCACCCCAAGGAATGATAACAGATAGTTACAAGCCTATATTTTTCCGCATCATCTCTCAAGTTTGTGATACTCACTAATGCATTTTATACATTGGTAACCAACACAATGAGCACACTAAAGAAACAGATGTTGGTGTTGCAAACACAGTGGAGGTGGGTGATACCTAAGGATAGATAAAAACCTTTGTTTCTCAGGTCAACTCACCCCTAGATTAAGTACTGTTCAGTCTTGCAGTTGCCTGGTACTCCCTGCTGCTTTTGATCAACTTCTTTCCAATCCCCAGTTCCTTTCACCTGTCTTTTTCAAGTAGGTCATGATTATTCTGTTCCTCAAAGTACTATTGTCATTTGCAGTTTCAATTAGTGTTAAAGGAAGCCTCCTTTTTTTCTTTGCTTTTTGTTCTTTATGTTTCTGTTTCAAAATAAAATTGTTTTCTCAAACTTGCGTGCACTGTGACTTCACAGCTTCCCTGTGCACTTCTCACAGCATTCTTAGAACAGGCTATTCACTGTTAGGAAACATCGGCATTTCCTGTTTAACTCCCTGGAGATTAGCCTGCATATACAAATAAATTTTCTCTTTAGTCAAGGAAGTCTGAGATGCATTTGTAGCTCAAATTTTGAATGCTTATAGGATAATAAACATTCTAAGAATCAGTTTCCCTGAACCTGAGCCCCTACAGTTTTGCCCAAGGCAGTATTTGTTAGTGCGATTCCATAATGGAGCAATGGCACTTCCTGGCCTCAGAGCAAAGGAGCGAGGGGAGGCCACATGTCCCCGTACTGCCTCCACGGGCACAACTGATTGACCTTAGTGCCTTCTGGTACACTGCACAGACTAAAGTTCCATAATCTCCCAGAAGCACCAAACTGAGACTCAAGCCTTTAACACATGGGCCCTTAATGAGCATTAGGACAAAGTTAGCTCGCATCATAATGGAGTCTAACAATGTTTGTCTCACAGAATTTGAAGTTAGAGTGCTGGTCACCTAAGAACTAGGAGGGTGTAGGAGCCAAGGATTTGGGAAAGGCTGTGAATGGGTAAGTTTATAGTATTTTGTTGAGTTGGGAAGCTGTACTTTATGGTAATGTACTGTATATTTGAAAAGAAACCTAAAAGGAAGAACATTGAATGTTTTCACTGTGAATCAATGATAAGCATTTGAAAAATTAGATAATATTGAACATGATTTGAATATGTAACAGTATGCATAAAGTTGTCACATGGTATCTGATCAATATGTTCAATGCCTAGTATCAGTTAAAGTGAATAAATGATATAATTTCAATAATCTTATTTAAACAAATAATTCATCCACACATTTCTTATCATCCTTCATCCGAGAATATTTCTTGCAACAACAAAATGAAGTGATTCAATATCTAAATAGACAATGGCACAATGTCTAAAGCAGAGACACGGAGTCAATATTTCATAATGACTTGAGACACTGAATAGAGAACTTCCATTTATAGAATTCTTGCTCAAACCCAAATAGTATAAAAATTTAATTCCAACATTAAAGAGACAACAAACATTATTGGGCCCAGAAATTTGATATTACATAAACACTCCTGGGAAGAAATCTCAATGATCATTCTGTGTTTTTAGTGTCAAATGCTACTAATGATTATGACTTTGGTAATTTGACAGTAATAAAATTATTAAATTAAAAAGTATATTTTAAAATTCAAGAGTAAACATAATAGCTGATTATAATAGTTTTACACTTTACAAGTGTAAAATTGCCTATTTATATAGTTTCATTCAGGTCTAAATTCCATAAGAAAATGTTTGAAATTCTATGGCTTAAATAAAAAACATTTGAAAAACTTTAGAACAAAAGAAATACAGTTTCTCGGAATTTATCTTTTTTCAAAGCAGTACATTTTTTCTGCAATCATACTGATCATAACTGCTTTCTTACTCAGAAAATTAGTGCCTTGTTTCTATAGATCCAGGATCAGAATTTCAAAGACAACAGAGTAGAAAAGTTTCAAGACATATTTGATTGAAATTTTTGGCTCCACTGTCTTTCAGAAGGTGTGCTTCTTTGAGATTACGTGGTGTTAAACTGTAGCTTTATGTAATGTAGTAAGAGAGTCAATTGGCTAAATAGGATTTGTCTGATCCTGTCTGTTACAAACATAAATATTTTCCCTTCCTCATCCTATTCAGGAGTAAACTGCAGTGAGGGGCCGAGGCTCATGTAGGCCAGAAAAGATCTGGTTGTACCCAGGAGCTCTCAGTTCCAAGTTCAGTCTCATTTCAAATCAGCCACAGCAAGAGAATTTACACCATGGAAATCAGAAAACACCATTAATCAGAGATGTTTGCTGGCAAAGAGGAATCCTGCACAGTAAAACATTTTCCAGGAATTGCAAGCTTACTGGCAGACCATCAGCCAACCTCCTGTGAACCCTGGCTTCAAAAAGTCCAACAAAACTAACATTACACATGCGCACAGGGAAAAAGATTCTTTTTTTCCCCTGCTTATGAAACTAATCCAAGAGCATTACAATTAATTGATATTGATTATTAAATTTTTATCCATTCTTCTTTACCTGATGGTAAGAAATGAAGAAAATTAATAGGTAAAATCCTGGGAAAGTGAGAGAGAGATTAAATATTGAGATCCTGTCTGTGGGTTTGGCCTTCAGGACACTCAATGATGGATGCTGGTTAGGACATCCTGAAAGCTGGTACAGTGACTCCTCCTCCCCATCATCTGCCACGCAGTGAGCTGACCAACGAAGGCTTAGCTCAGCAACCCGTGGGACTCTCGGGGCGTGTCCTTGGCCCTTCCGGCAGCTTTCAAGTGGTTGTATTCAGTTAGGATGAGAGAACAGAAGAGATACAAATTAATCGACTTTAATTAACTATTCATTGATTCTCAAAATGTATAACTTAATTAAGTCATTTGACTCCTGAAGGACTTTTCGGTTAGGTGGAGGGCTGTGACTGCAGCAGCTACAATTGGGGTTTTCTTTATTTAATGAACACATGCGAAGGTTTTTTTTTTTTTTTTTCCCGGAATCGGGAATCAAACTCAGGCCCTTGTGTTTTGCCAGGGAAGTGCTTATTCCACTGAGCCATCTCCCCGGCCCCCTTATTTAATGAATATACTATTAGACTTGCTAATCCGGTCTCCACCTTTTAAGAGTATGAATGAGAACATTTTTGAGCTTGAGTTTGATAGGACTGCTAAAGCATTTTGCTGCCCTCAATCTGACGCCTTGCTTCACCACTCCTGTCGGTGGAGCACGGTCATGAGTGCTCCTTAGGCTGCTTCTGGCTCAGACGCTGAACGTCTCCATCTTCCCTGTTGCAAGTGACAGGATTTCATCTTCAGTCATGACTCGATAGCATTCCATCAAAGTCATTACAGTTCTGTAATCCATTTATCAGTTTACAGACTTGATTTTATTTGTTGACTCTTCCTATATTTTTTTATTTCGCCTTTATTGACCCTTTGGATTTCTCACATAAGAGAAATGATGTGATTTTTAAGTATATGTGGTGGGTGCATTTCACTTACCATAGTGGCATGAGGTTCATCCGATGGTCTCAAGGTTCTTTATGCAAATGACTAATTTTTTTCTTTGTGACAGAGTACTATTCCATTTTGCATGAACATCACAATTTCTTTGCCCTTTCCTCTATTCGTGTGGATAACTACATATCTAAAACTTGGGAAAGCTACAAACAATTGAATTCTCTATAACAAAGAGGTGAAAATGTTGTCTTGATTATTGTATTAATAAAATAAACATGCTCTGGCCCCACTTTATAAACACTTATTTCTCTTCATTATGCCTACATAAGTTTTTCAATCATGCTCACAATTTATATAATAAATGAAACAGGTAACTAAACTACACTAATTTGTGTGGTAATGTTCTAAAATTGGTTGAAATTATGCCACCGTTAAAAAATAATCCAGTAATATATTGAATTAATATACTTACATTCTTATCTGAATTTTAGGTTCAATGCTAAAGATACTTTACTAATATTTACTTATATTGTCACATACCACATAGTATGAAATAACTAGGTCATTTCTTTGATATACAAATTCAGAACACCAGCAAAAACATCCACAAAAATCACCTTTAGATTAATTTTTCTCTCTTAGGACATTTCAACTTGCACCTTACATTCTCCTTTGATTTTTTTCTACTTTCAGAGTGGGAGTATTTTGACCTGTCAGCAATATAAAACCACTGCCAGTTAATTACTCACCTATTTAACTTTACAGATAGGACATTATCTATGAGGTTAATTTTAAGTTTTCTACTCTTTTGCCCACACTTTCATTCATAAGTGTGAAACAAGGATTCAAAGCACTATGCCTGGTAATGTGGCAGTTGAACTTTCTGCTAGCTGCCACATTGCCTCTACATTATGACCTGGTGACCTTCATAAATGTCCATGGGAAGACATCCATTGGCATCACTATATTTAACTGTACAAAGTGCAAAGACTGCCATTTCTTAAGCTAATTATTATCTGCTAAGGTCAATGAGACTTTTGGAATAAACAGCACTGCTCTGCTTTTATTCATACCAATAATCATGGTGCATTATTTGATATTAAATGAACTGTTCACTTTCTCCCAAATTATTACCTCTAGAGATACACAGAGGGGCCTATTCCGCGCATACCAGGGGCTAAAACAATTCTTGGCTGGTGTAAATTTTAATTTTAGGGACAGTTTTCAAGGACTTTTAATAAAACTGTGCCAATGGCTCTCTCCAACATACTAGTCAGCACTCACGTTTTTATTTTTATTGTACAGAAGACTTCAACACAGAAACAAAAATATTAAAAAGAATTAAGATGGGTTAGGTACATGAACCAGCATCCCACAAGTACTGGAGTTGTGCTGGATTATTTCATTATATGGGTACTACAGCGTGTACTAATAAAAAAGTGAAAACAAACAAAAAAAAAAAAATCAAAGGAATAAATGAAACCAAAACAAAAAAAAAGCCATTCTCGAAATGCCTGGAGTAAGCTATGGGTGAGAATGATGGTAGTAAAGTGAATCTTGTTGTGTTTATCTCCCTACACAATCAACTGCTTTTTAGTGTTTATTTTAGGAGGTAACACAAACATCTGCCAGCCTCTGAAAGGCTTTCTAGGTCAAGTTCTATGGTTAAAACATAATTTTTCATTTAATCTGAATGTCACTAATCCTGTTTGAGAACAATACCAATCTGCAGTGGTCTAAGGTATGAGAGAGGAAACTTTGGATGTGTAGGAAGAGTTAAGGTTTTGACTTGTCTTGATCTCCTGTATGGCTTGGTGATTAGATCACAGTCTATTTCCTTTTAATATGTGTGAAAATTTTGAGTAACATCAGATTTTGGAGGTTTCGAGCAGCAATTTTCATGAAAGTATGTATATTCAGGGCCACCGTATAGACTCACACAAGCCAGGCACTGTACAAATGTGCCATGACTTAGCCTTCTACCGTTGCACAGTGCACAGCTGGCACCATGTCACGAAGGAGGGGTAGGAACACCACAGTGAGAGATTTCCATGTCCTCCTCGGTATGTGAACCAGCTGGGTACACTCCTGAGATGCTGTTGGGACACACTAGAACATCCAGTGGCTGGGATCTTGCAGAGACAAGATAGGTCATTAGGAGGTGCCCTTCAAGGGAATTTGAAATCACAGTCCCTTCTCCCCCAGTTTTCTCACATGCTGGCCACCATGAAGAGAACTCTGGTGCTCTCTTCTTCCTGCATGGCATTTTGCTCTGCCCTATGACCCAACCAAGTTGTGATGAACTTCATGTTCTGAACACATAAACCCCAAGTAATTGTCTTCCTTCTAAGTTGATTTTCTCAAGCATTTCGTCACAGTGTTGAGCAACAGAGCAATCTGGTCTATTTTTTTCCTTCCCCTTAAAGGGACAAAGCTTGAAGATGATCATGACTCTCATGGTCTCCTGGATCATTGTCATATGGTCCTGATATTTTACTTCCAGAATATTAGACAAAGAAAAAAAAATACAAGCTATGTACTTCGAACTTAGAGTTTCTATTTTTGGAGCAAACTCTTATTGTGCAAATTGTTTTAACATAAGTGCAGAACAGCTCATCTTTCTTCACCTTTCTGTGTGTAGCTTACTAATGGAAACATTATAAGTAAGAATAGAGAGTTTTAGACTATACCTAGACAAAGATGAGAAATCTAACTGGCCAGCTTCTCTCGAGGACATGATACTGACACCAGAAGGTTTTGTGGTGATGATTAATTTACTTATTACAATTATTTTTGTTTTATGTTAGTACATATTTGCAAGATACTATCCTTACATTCCTTGTGGAAAGTTGGCACACACACATTACACATCTAAATGATTATTCATCCATTTATCATTCCCTCCTCCCATCTCTTTATCTTTTTCCCATTTCAAAAAGATCTAACTCCACTTCCTATTATCTATCATGTTGCTGTTTAATTATAATTTGGGTTTCACATATGAAAGAAACCATTCAATATTTAAACTTTTGTCTCTGACTTATTCCACTTAATATTATGGTCTTAATGTACATCAGTTTTCCTACAAATGACTCAAGTTTATTCCTTTGTTTGTTTGTTTTGGAATTTTAGGGAAGGGTCTGCAGGTTGTTCAGGGTCTCACTACTAGGTTGGACTTGTAGTGATGTGTCTGTTTACAGCCTCTCAAGAGCTGGGATTACAGGCACCTGTAACTACACCCAGTCTCAACTGCCATCTCGGCACACCCTGGGGTCGGGGCCGGCACAGCAGGCCCAGGGACTGAACCCCCGTCCCCTGCATCTGCTTGCAGGCACTTCAATCCGCTGAGCTATTTGACCTGCCCACGTTTATCTTTCTTTACGGCAGACTAATACTATGTTGGGCATAAATACTGTAATATATTTCCTTTCTACATTTGTCGGTTGATGAGCATGTTGGCTGCTTCCACGATTTAATTATTAAGAGCTGTGCTACTGTAGGGAGGAATATGCAAGTATCACTCTAATATGATACTTTTAACACTTTTGAGAAGATAATGAGAACAGGAATGTCTAGGATGAGTAGAACTCATTTCAGTTTTTAGAGATTCTTCATACTGATTTTAGTGGGTGTACTAGTTTACACTTCTACTAATAATGTAGAAGGGTTTCTTTTTCCGTGACACACTACCAGCATTTTTTGGTATTATTTCATGAACTTCTGGCTTCCCTACAGAACTGAAGCAGCATATGGTGAATGTTTAATTTGAAAAATTTATTGCAGTCAAAGTTCCATTGCCTGCAATGATCCTCAAAATCTTCTACTGGCTTTGAACACATTTGTCTCATTGTTCTTTCAATTTCTGTGACAGTTCTGAAGTCTGCTTTTGTGTCTTTTGTTACACTGTGGCCTCGATGTTTGGAACCAACTCAAAGTGTTTACTTTTCATGGGCATTTTAACCTTAAGGAAGAGCCAGAAGTCATAAAGTGCAAGGCATGGAGAGTAAGGTAGATGGAGTATCCTGGAATATGCATACAAGCTTGTTTTCTGTTCCATTGCACTTAGCAGTAGCATTTTAGGTCAGAATTTGTGAAGAAGTCTTAGAAGACTGCTTCAGAAAGAAGCAATAACAATGCCCTAGGTGTCTGAAGTGGACATTATATTCATCTGAGATTTCCAGGAGAGCTTAAGTTACAGACAGCATCATTTACTTCTAAAATTGAAAGTAATCAATTTTGAAAACATTTTTAAGGTCAAAGTGACTAAATAGGTCTTTCTGGTTTGTTTTTCCTAACAGCAAAAGTCACCTGAAGCATTTTCTGCAGAATGATTCACAGTAAGGCAGTGTGGTGTGAGCAGATAGAATCCTTTCTGGCTTAGGAAGCAGCAATGAGCTCTCCATTTGAATGTGGAAAGCAAGTATATACTTTGGTATTTTACCATCATGGGTGGGAGAGGTGTTTTCTTCATCAGTTTAGTGTTTCATTATTTCATCACTGTCCCTTTAGACAAGAAATAATAAAACTTCCCCGGAAGGAATGCTGTGCTATATCACACATGGGTCAATCAACACTTATTAGAAACCTGCCAAGGATTTAGAATAGCTAGAAAAGTTGTATTCTCAGGGCCATGCATCAACTTTGGGGAATGCTGTGATGATCTACCAGATTGTCTGAGGGCTCCAAAGATGAAGGATGAACAGAAGCAGTTTGTATTCCTTAATCAGAAGCAAAAGGAGAGGAGAAGGGGCAGGAGGAGAAAGGAGAAGGATAAAAAGGGAGGAGGAATACGTGGAGGGAAGAACACAAATAATTAGGGATACAAATGACAAAATATGAAAAATTCTTTAATGTTGAAGTGTTTTTGCTTTGGTGTTCCAGCCATTTCCACCTTTCCACTGCCACATACACTGTGAAAACCCAAACATTACAAGTGTCCAGACAGTACAGTTCAAGATGGGCTGATGGGCTGTTGTTCTATAAAGCTAAATTGGGATTAAAGCAATTAATCCCATCTGAATCTCACTAAAAGCTGATAAAGAAAGTGGCACATTCTACTAAGGGCATTCTGATTTGGCTGCTGAAGGTAAAGATCATTTTTAGTTTAGGCTCACTTCTTGTCTACAATGTACTGCTATATAATCCCATCAAAGTAAATGTATGCTAATTTAGTTCACTAGTAAAAGACTATGTAAAATATGTAAGGGTCATCACTATCGTATCACATTTTCTCACCCACTTTTCAGTGACTGAGGAAAGTATACCTGTTTCCTTGCTATTATTATTATTAGTATTATTATTGTTATTATTTTTGTGGCTGACTCAGCCTGCCCAGGTGGCAGGGCTGGTGCAGCGTGTGATGCCGGGGTTAGACCCACGGTCCCTGCACACTTGCCTAAGCAGGCGCTTTAGAATGCTGAACCATCTCACCAGCCCATTAAAATTATTTTATTATTTAAGCTTATTATTTTAACTTCCTAAAGTCACTGTATCTGATGCCACTATTTTAAGTAATTAAAACATCCTTCAATCTTCATGCACAGTACAAAGAATATTCAAAATCCAACAAGTACCTATTCTCCTTGGAACTATGGGAGATAATCAATTGAAAAGGAGAATTACTGAAATCATTCAACTAACTCCTGGTGAAGACTTACCAACGTTGAATTCAGTGCTTAAATACATCATCACACGAGGAAGCGATTATAAGCACATTAGATGCTAAGTTAAATAATTGAAATTAGAAATAAAACAATGGGTTTTTTTTTCCCTGAGTCTGAAAAGTACATAGCCAAAACTGTTAACTGCAACAGTGATAGTTGTTGAATTTAGAATTAAATTGTTCTAGTTGCTAATATTTCAAATCCTCAAAAGATTTGTTGCAACACATATTGGGGCCATTTTTCTCTCTTTGAAATTGCTTTTATGCTTAGCCAGATAAGAAATGAGGCTGAAAATTAATTCACATGGCATTTTAACCAATTGTCAGTAATTTCTTCGCTGCAAGCAGGAAGCAGCCCAATGCATTTAGGAATGAATTTCCCCAAAACCACTCTCTGAGTGGCTGCCACTCTAAAGTGAAGTAACCCATTTTCATTTGAGAACTCTTCACCAGATAAAACTCTTGCTTTTATTAAGATAGCAGTATCTAAGCTGTATTGTATTTAACATAGGAGCTGTTTTTGTTTTATTTTGGCCAACCTTCATGTGAACCCCCTTCCAATATTTGATAAGCTCCTTACTTTATGAATCTTATTCGTTAGCAAAGCTGGCTGTACAATTGAAACCAAAACGGTCAGGCCAATGCATTCTCAGACTTACCGTCAGAGAGGGCAGAGTGCCAATCAAACAAACCCAGCCTGGAAATTTCAAATCCACACTGAAACCTCAAGGTCACATCCAGAACATACTACAGGGCTTCATAATTTCCAAATTAGTGGAATCTTCAACAGGCAAATACGCAATGTGGGTTATGCCCTTAGTCTTTATTGCATGGTCCCTACAACTTGTTTATCTAATTCATGTTAGAAATAGCTTTCTTGAAAATCTTCTTGCCCTTAAGATTGACCTAGAGAAAAGATCTTAGAAT
Source organism: Ctenomys sociabilis (assembly GCA_004027165.1). NCBI lineage: Eukaryota > Metazoa > Chordata > Mammalia > Rodentia > Ctenomyidae > Ctenomys > Ctenomys sociabilis. The sequence goes on from PVKA01012459.1 coordinate 48,273, forward strand.
TTACTATGTATCCAATTATTTTTTTTTACCTAAACTATCCTGATTGTTTATATTATATTTTTCATTTTTTTCAAATCTTACCCTGGTTTTCTTTTCAAAAAATTGATTATTATACAGATCAGTATAATAATTAGGTGATAATTATGCAAATCATTTTAATACATGTAAAACACCTAGTGTGTGTCAACATAGTTTTCTGAGGTCTTTAATTACTATTTTCTTTTTCATTATTGAAAATTAAAATAAATTACTATTCGCATTTTGTAAACTGCACTCTTTTCCCTTTCTCTTTTTCCGGGTACCAGGAATCAAACTCAGGACCTTGCTCTTGACAGGCGGGCACTTTGCTGCTGAGCTATGTCCCTGACCTGTCCCTTCATTTTTTGGGCTCTTGGTAAGGCCTTTGAGCTTTTGAACCTTATAGTAATTTTTAGGGCTTTGATCTCAAGGTACTTTTCCTTTTAGTTTTCTGTAAGGTTGAGTTTCTTCAGAAGGTTAATGTAAAGGGCAAAAGAGAAGCAAGCAAAAGTTTTAAAAGAATAAGCAAAAAAGGTTTCGCAAATCTCTGTACTGCAGCTGATGTACAATAAGATTATTTCACTTGGTTGACAGATTACACAAGTAAACCCATTTATAAACAAAATGATCCATACAACACAGGATGGAAGAACTGTATTTGAATTTTAACAACAGAAACAAATGTAAAAGCAGAAAATAATTGAAGATGAAGGGTGTATTTTCAGGGAGAAAAGTGAAATAAAAAGTTAACCAATATTGTACCTATGCTAACATTTCAAAAGGAAGTGGTATAGCTGAAATGACCAAGCAAAATTTGGAGAATTAATATGTGCTCTGCATTAATACGTGCATTATAGCAATGATGCATTCATTGCTTTCATATTATAAGAATAGGATGAGAGGCTTAATTTAGGTAATGGTTTTGGGAGATTCAGTACATGGATCAGTGTAGCTGGGCTTGAACAAAGGGATACCATTATAGAAGTTCAAGGAAGCATAAAGCTGCGTAACCTGAGGCATCCACGAATGAGAGAGATAAGGTACAACCCAGGCAGGGAGACACACCCCTCAAGGGGACAAACTCCACCTGTAACCTCCCTGTCCCCATGAAAACCTGCCTCCTATCAGCATATGTCCTTTGAACTGATTAGGTCATTGTACCAATGAGGATAGCATCCTCATATCAAATAAGATTCCAAAAGCCCCACATCTCTGCACAGAATACTTAAGGAGGACAATTCCATATGTAAATAATAACATTCTTCTCCAGTCTCCAAAAAAGGCTAACATATAGCTCATTTTGCAGAGTATATTTATTCCATCTTTAAAAGGTGACAAAATTTTTGCAGTTTCAATGGTGGTAAAAAGTCTAAGCACAAAATTTCTGTAAGATTCCTGGCAAATTCATAGCTGTGAGCCTCTGCAAAATTTTGAAACTGGAAGCTAAATGCCTCTAGCCTAAATGGCACAATGTAAACTTTCTCATTATAAAAGGGAGGACTAGGTGGATAGAAAGGAATCAAATCAAAGCAAGGACAAAAGCTGGGAGGGAAAACACTAAATTACTTAGTCTAGCACCCATAGCAAGCCGTGGCGAGCTGCAGACACCAAAGGGCCTGGGCAGCCCATCCCGTAGCCTCGTACTTTGTGACCAACATGACCTCTCTGCTGGGCTAACTCCACTCATCTCTTTGGATTTTCTCAGCACATGATCACCCTTCCTAGCATCTCTAATTTCCTGTGGTCTCCCTTTGTGTTCACTCTCGCAGCTCGACATGGCATCAGTTCAGGGCCACAATGTTTTTTTTGTTTTTGTTTTTGTTTGGTTTTTATTCATGTTTAATCTTGAACATATATCATTTTTTTTACTGAGAAACAAACAGCCATAAGCCAGTTTCAAAATTGATTAATAGGACAGTTTCAATAATTAATACATTGCATATTGTCTTCATAGTGGTGATTCATAGTACAAGATGCAGACATGATATCCTGTCCAAACACTATTAGTACAAATCTTTCTTCTTGTTGAATTAAGAGAAAGGAGCTGTGTATCTATCCTAACTATTTTGTATATACAGATACAAAATGTATATATACATTTGTATCCTCTTTTTTTTTTTGTTTAGTTTTGTCAGAGATGGGTATTCCATCGTCATTTAAATATTGCAGGTGTGTGAATTCAGCAAACAACCCAATATAGTCCAGTAGTCCATAACAGTAGTGGGTTATCTGTAGGACTGGCAATGTCAGAAGTTGTTGACTTGAGTCTTTTATAGCTCCCCATATTCCAAGGGCTGCAGCAGGAAGGGGCATGCTGCCGGACCTCACAGGCCCCCTTTGCAATCTGGCTGAATGTCTCCGTGACCCCATCACACTTGCATTTTTCATGTCTACACTAGCAAACCGGCCACACTCAGCTGCCAGCTGCAGCAGCGGCCACTCTCTCGTGGATCACGCTGCAAACCTCTCAGTGCCCTGGAGCCTAAATTCAGGCAGCATTTCTGTTGCTGGTGCTAAATAACTAGGGAACTCTGGGGTTTTCTTTTCAAAATGAAGTCACTCAAAAGAACTTATAAATTCATACCACTGAGTGAGGCGCAGGTGAGTCTAGCCTTTGCGTTAGGTGACCGCAAAGCATTTTTCCTTTTGTCCTAATGTAATTACTTATTTTCAGTGGTATTTATCTTTTCAAACAAGCACATCCTGACCTTATACATGGGTACTTTCTGTCAAACTTTAATTTTTACATTTCTTTCTCTTTTTTCCCCCTAGTTCTCATTATAAATTTGATTTAAATTAGCCAGAAGTAAAAATGCCCATCCTTGAGGGCCAGCCAAATAGCTCAGCAGATTAAAGTGCCTGTTTAATCAGAGGTAGTGGCCGGAGTTTGATCCCAGCTTGCTGTCTGGCCCTGCCCCAGGGGCACACTGAGATGGCTATTGAGACTGAGCAAGGAGCCACACTCCTGTAATCCTAGCCTTTGGGAGGCTGCACACAGGAGGATCACTACGAGTCTGATCTACTCAGTGAGACCCTGTAGGACCTGTGGACCGTTCCCTAAAATACAAAAAAAAAAAAAAAAAAAAAAAAAAAGCTCACCTTTAATATTGTGCTCCCTTGGGAAATTATCTCTGCCAGATTAATTAGTCCATCTCATTTTAATTCAGTTTTATACAGACAAAGTGCATAGTGTCTTTGTCAGAATGAGCCAGGCCTTACCCCTAATCCAGTTTCAAATACAATCTTCATTTTCACCTGGAATCTTGACCAGGGAGATGGCTCAGTGGAATAAGTGCTTCCCTTGCAAATGCAAGGTCCTGAGTTCAATCCCTGGTTCTGCAAAAAAAAAAGTCACCTGGAATCTTGTGAAGTGAGGGTTTACTGCCTATATTTCTATTCATATTCTGAACTTCTTAGCTCTGACCAGAATCACTGATCAAGCCCAGCTTTTTCAAAACTTTCCAAATTCCTTTTCCAAATGAACTCCAACCACTACTCAACCACATGTTTGGGTAGAGTCACAGAAAGAGCCTCACTCCATTAGTACCAATTTTCTGAATTAGTTATTTCCCCATTACTGGGGTAAAAATATCCCATATCCACAAATTAAAGGGAAGAGAATACTATTTGCATTCACAGTTTGGGGGATATTTCCAGTGATGGGTGACAACAAGGAAGAGTCAGCATGGGAAAAGAATACTGCACAGGAAAGTTGTTCAGCCCATGGCAACCAAAAATCAAAAATATAGGTATACAATTACATTCTCTTAATTCAATGAATAGAGAGATCTACTCTAATATTGTTTGTAAATAAAATATCATGTCTGGACCTTGTACAACAAAGGACCACTAAGAAAACAATATGCAATGTATTAATTATTTAATATTAATTTGATTTGAAACTGTCTCATTGTTATTTGTTCTTCAATAAGATTATGGAAAAAAAGAAAGTAAAACTTAGAAAACATAAAAGATAGTTGATAAGTCTACTACTAATTTCTATTAGCTCATTAAGAAGTGTGGCTTGTGTTGTATGTTTTGATTCATTTTCATGCCTACAATTCATAATCTGAGCTACTGCTTTTAAAGATGATAATTTATTACTGTGCTTTGAGTTCTGAACCATTTCTATTTTTCCCCTCTTTAAAATAAAATTATATACATAATTACATATATATATATATATATATACACACACACACACACACACACACACACACACACACACACACATATACACATTATTTTAGGGAAGGGTTTACATGGTGTTCAGAATCTCACTACTCGATTGGACTCGTAGTGATCTCCCTGTTTACAGCCTCCTAAGAGCTGGAATTACAGGCAGGCACAACCACGCCCAGTCTCCATTGCCATCTCAGAGCGCCTCAGAGGCGAGGCTGGCACATCAATTAAAAATAATTTTTAAGAGAAAGTTCCTGCAAAAAATGACACCGCATAACTTACAGCCTGCACCCTGCCCAACTGATGCTGACTTTCCTTTCTTTTTTCACTATTGTTAGTGCAGTGAAGTGTGAGCGACAAACCCAGAGATCCACCGTTTCGTCCTTGTTGCGATGCAAATATTGTCCTACTTGTTAGGACTTAAAAGTTTGTAGTGATGATAATAATATACAAAAAGTGAAGGTGATTTTCATAGTGTAGTAGTGTATTTTAATAATGGAGTCATAGGCGATGTTCTCATATGTACATACAACCTATTCTGATCCTGTCCAACCCCATTTTGCTGACTTCCTGGATTCCTTTCTTTGATAATAATTTCCCATCCACTTTCGTGCTTCCTTCTCTTTCTAGATTCCACATGTGAAACAAAACAGATAATATTTGTTTTTCTGAACATGACATATTTTGCGTCATATGATGATCTCCAGTTCCACCACTTTCCTAAAAATATCGCGAAGTCATCTTTCTTCATAGCTGATTCATATATAAATTCCCCCTTCCTCATTTGACAGTCATCAAAGTTGATTCCATAACTTAGATATTGTGAATTGTGGCATAACAAACATTGATAAGTGAACACCCATCTATTCTCTTGGCTTTAATTCCTTCAAGTATATATAAGTGAGTGTTACTAGGAGATAACAGGAGCTCTATTTTTAGATTTTTGATAGATGATTTCAATAATGATTGTTTTATTTCATTTTCTTTTTTAAATTTCATTTTCAATAAAGCTTATGTGTTACTTTCCTCCCATGTCCTTATCCATATTTACTGTTTTTTGAATTTTTTGATAGTAGTTATTATTGGTTTGAAATAGATTACCAGGGTTGTTTTGATTTATATTTCTTCTATGGCTAAAGGTGTGGAATATTTTTATATAATTATTATTTATATACATCTTTTAAGAGCCTGTTTAGTTCACCAGGCCATTTATGGACTGAGCATTTTGTGTTGGTATTATGGTTTCTGTCCAGTTGTGCCCTCAAAGTCTCATGCATTTATGGGGCAGGGACTTCTAAAGTTTGAGATTAACTCATGATCCTCTGGGATATTGGGTCTTAGTACTGCTGGGATTGTGGGTGTGAGTGCTACACCCAGCCTGGAGTGGACAGCTTGAATGCAACCCAAGGGAAGCACTTGCTCTCTGTCGCCATTGTTGCAGCTACTTCTTCATTTTGCCCTCTTGATTTTTGCCACCACCGTTAAAGGCTGCCCTCTACCATGTGCTGCTCTGTGTTGGACTCAGCTGAGTATGGACTGAAGCCTCCAGTAACTGTGAGCTGAATAAACCTTTTCTTCCTTCATTTTGGGTGTTGGGTATTTGTCACAACACTGAGAAAAGTGTAACTGAAACAGTTGGTGTTCTTAAAACTTTTAATATTGTATATATTAATACTACATCAGAAGAGTGCATGCAATCTCTCATTTTATGATTTGATTCATCACTCTTTATTAAATTATTTTTTATTCTGTCAAAGCTTGCCAATGAGATGCAATCCTATTTCTAGATTTTTGATAGTATTTGTTACAATGTTAAGAGTGTGATTCAAGGCATCATTGTGCTTCTCTGTATCTTGAAGTGTTTTTACTGTTTTCTGTTTTCTTCATTGTCTTCAAAATTTTAGAACTTACAGTGATATCTTTAAACCATTTTTAGTTGATTCTACACATGGACATGCAGTTTTCCAGATCTGTTTAAGATACCATTATTATTATTATTGTTATTTCTCTATGTTTTGAAAGAAAGCAGATAGCTGTAGCTGCATGGATTTATTTCTAAGATCTTTATTTTATTCTACTGGTGCAGATGTCTTTTTATGTTGTTTTTGTTACAGTCACTCTGTAATACATTGTGAAATTGGGTATTAGGTTAACTCTCCAGTGATGTTTGTGTTGTTGTTGCTCAGAATTGCTTTTGCTACTCTGAACTTTTTGGTGAACTTTAGCATTTTTTTCTAGTCCCTTAAAGAATGTCATTTTTATTTTGATGGAGTTGGAATTGTATCTGTGTAATTTGATGAAGATTATACTTGTTTTGGCTAAAGTGGCTATTTTAACAACATTAATTCAGCCAAATTCTAATGTAGGAGGTCTTTTCAACTTCTACAGACTTCTTAATCTCTTTTTTCCATGTTTTCTAACTTTCTTTGTATAAGTATTTCACCTTCTTGTTTATTTTTATTGTTAGATATTTTTAAGTTATAGTAAGTAGCTTAAAATTTGTTTTCCTGATTTATTTCTCAGCAGGCTACTTACTTGTGTATTTTAAATGTATGAGTTTTATCTATTTATTTATTTTTTACAGAGCCACGGATTGAACTCAGACTCTTGCACTTGTCAAGCAAGTGCTTATTTTACTGAGCCATTTCCCCAGCCCCCAACATATGAATTTTAATATAGACGTTATGCCGAGTTCTAATATGGATTTTATTCCTTGCCACTTTGCTAAATTCATTGATCTTAGTCATTTGGTGTCTTTAGAGTCTCCTAAGTAGCAGATCATAACATCTATAAATAGGGTCAGTGACGAATATTTCACATCAGAAAATACAACTATGACATTGTTACAATCTATTTAATAAATAATGCAAATCTTTTATAAATATCTGAAAAATATAATCCTATCTCATATGCGTATAACTCCCTGATATAGAATCATTAATTAATGAAAAAGATTACAGAATTTAAGTAAGCAGCTACACTCTTAATTTACTGATAAGAGACATCTGCTAAAATAATATCTGTAAATATAATATCATGTATGCACCTTGTACGATACCAAAACATTATGAAAACAGTTTGCAATGTATTAATTTATCGAATCTGTCTTGTTAAGGTGTCTTCAAACTGTCTGATTGATATTTGTACTTCAATAACATAAAAAATAAAAAAAAAATAAAGACATCACCACAAAAAAAAAGATTACAGAATTTTAAGAAACATAAAGCAGTACATTTCTTAATAGTTAGTTTTATTTACTTAATATTCATTAATATTTAAATTGAATCTAACAGTGATGGGGCCCTCCGTGCTGCGCATCAGCACACAGCTGTACTGCGGTCTTTGGCCGCAGCGCCAGGCGCTGAGCCCTGAGCCATCAGTGCTCCTCCACATGAAGCGCAGACCTCGTGTGAACTGCTCAGCAAGCTCACACTCTCGTCCCTAAGGCGATTCTGTAAGTCACAGCATGACACACTGTGCAGTAGCTTAAAACTTAGCATTATTTTAATATTTAACCAATTTGACCTATACTCTTTCATGGACTAAAATATGATACTGGGCCTATATTTAGCAAATACTTTTAAGCTACTGTATGTTATGTGCTCCTGTAGAGGACTTACCCATCCATATTAACACACTAAATCCTTGTTACAGACTGTCAAATAAAAATTATCCAAATTGTACATGTTAAAGGTATGTGGTGGGTACAAATGTACTGATATTATTAATTTTGAGTTATTAAACATACATAGAACTAATAAATAGCACATATTCCTTTTACCAAACAGAAGCTTTGGTAAATGCTTTTCTAAAACTATGCACCCAATTTCCACACATATACACTATTGCATATATACACTTGCTTATTTATCCTTATTTTGTAAGGATAATTTAACAGTATAATTTGTTTTTCTGTGCAAATCCAATTAACAAAATTTTTGTGGCATGAGTTTTAAGAAATTTTGCTGCATTCTATTATACTTTAGAACCTATCTTTAAAATAATTTTATTAAAAAATAGCAATGAGATGGTTTCAAAATGAATTAGTAGGACAGTTTCTATAATTAATACATTGCATATTGCTGTCTTTGTGGCTATTCATTGTATAAGATGCACACATGATATGCTGTCCACAAACACTGTTAGAACAAATCTTTCTATTCACTGAATTAAGAGAATATAGCTGTATATCTCTCCTAAACATTTTCAACATCAACTGATTTTTTTTCGGAATTGCAGGTTGATCTCAGGCCCTCACACTTGCCAGGGAAGCGCTTATTCCACTGAGCCATCTCTTTGGCCCCTTAATCACTATTTTGATAGTCATTAGGTTATTATGCATTTATCATGGAGGGAAAATTTTCAAGGTATATTCTTATTATAATTAAAATGGTCCACAAATTTATAAATGAAAGCATAGCATTTATAGAAAAACTTTGATATTCAATGTATGAATTAAATAACCGTTTTTGCATGCTATATATGATTGCACAAAGTAAAAGAACCAAATAAATTTGAAACAAAGTGCTTCTACTACTAAGATAGTTCTAAAAATTAAAATAATTAAGATAAAATAGTGTTGCCAGGTGTGATTGTGTATGAATGTAAATTCAGCCCTCAGTAGGCTGAGGCAAAGTGCTTCTCATGAGTTTGAGGCGAGCCTGGGCCTTGTACTAAATTCAAGGGTGGCCTGAAAAACATAGCAATATTCTATCTCACTAAAGCAATCAATCCACTCATCAATAAAGTAGTACCATTCCTATAGAAGTTTGATATAGCAAAAGTCTATAGGATTATTTAAAGTTATTAGAGTATTAATTATGAGAATATACCTTCAGTTGAAATTAACTGACAAATCATAATCATCATTCGTACTAGTATTATAAATTTTACTATATCTATATCTATGTCTATATATCTATGTCTATGTCTATATCTTCTTCAATTATATGAAACATCCCAAGCAACTTGGATCATATTTCAGAGTTAGGAATTAATTTTTATACAATAATGCCCTGAGCTGGTTACATTATGCTTTGGTCCACATTGCTTCTCTTATTGGTAGGAATTAATGCAACAAGTATATGCTGGGAATTGGGAAGAAAAGACTTTTTTTTCTTTTTCCAATATTGGGGTACTCTAGATCCATGCCTCTTTAGGAGTTGTGGATGCCTAATCTAATTTTTATGGCTTCATAAAATGAATTAACCTATAATTCACATGTGAACTGACACTATTAAATCATATCAAAA
>PVKA01012460.1:0-12484 GCA_004027165.1 Ctenomys sociabilis
TTTTTGCGGAACTGGGGATTGAACTCAGGCCCTTGCATTTGCCAGGGAAGCGCTTATTCCACTGAGCCATCTCCCCAGCCCCTAGCTTTTGTTTATTTATGCCTGCTGCCATTTCTCCCTGGGCATAACAGATTACACCAAGAGACCAACAGATCCCTACACATTCCTACTCACCTTACAATGGCCACTGCTAAGGTGGAAGCTGCCTTCTAACTATGTGACCTTGAATTGTCAACCACTTTACATATAAAGTGAAGACAGCTAGTTCACTTTCAAGACTTTTATGAGTTTCATACCACAGATTATTTATGTGTAGGTTTTTTTCCTTCTTCCAGTACTGGGGATTGAATGCATGACCTTCATACTGAACAACACCCTCACATCCTCAGCCTTTTATTTTTCAACACAGGGACTTGCTGAATCATTAAGTCACCCAGGCTGGGCTCAAATTTACAATTTTCCTCACTTGTCTCACAGAGTGCTAGGATTACAGGTGTACACCACCAAAACCTGGTTTATTTATAACTTGAGATATTGAAAAATCCTCTTAAAATGTTTCTATAAAATTGGTCAGCCTGTTAGTTCAGCGAACTAAAGCGCCTGCTTAGGCCCAGGGCAGAGGCTAGGGTTCAATCCCCAGGGTGCCATGCTGGCCCCACCCCCTGGGAGTTGCTGAGACAGGTGATTGAGACTGGGTATGATGGTGCTTGTGTAATCCCAGGCTGAACACAGGCGATCTATATAATAAGACCCTGTAGACCCTGTAGTTAATACAAAAAGAAAAAAAGAAAGTACGGGGGAGGGGAGCAGCAAGATAGTTCAACAGTCTAAAGCACCTGTCTAGCTTAGACAGGTGCAGGGGGCTGCAGTTTGATCCCTGGCACCACATGCCATGCCAGTCCAGCACTCAAGGCAGGCTGAGCAGGCAAAAAAAAAAAAAAAAAAAAAAGTACCAGGAACCAGACCCTCTTTGACATGTTTTACCTGTACTGACCCATCAATACCATAACCCTGTGAGTTAGGTGCTATTACTTCTATCTTACAAGTAGGACAACTGAGGCACAGAGTAATTAAGAAATTTGTTCCAAGTTATATTTTAGGAAGTTGTACAACAGGAAACCTCAGGTAGCCTAGCTTCAGAGTGTAAACACTTAATTCAGACATTCTGTTTACCCCAAGAAGCAGGCTCTTGCTTCCTAACTGGGCTGCAACTCCACATACACACTTATCCTATAGAAGCTCCCACATCCCCTGAGTACCACTATGTACGGTGTATTTGTTTTACTCATTAGGCTGCTAGCTCTGTAAGAGTAGAACCTCTGTTGGTCCACAATACCCAAATCTACAGAAGTCTGTGGGATGATATTTTTATGGAAAGACTCTCTGCTGGGCATGGTGGTATACACCTATAATTCCAGCACTCAGAAGGCTGAAGCAGGAAGTGCATGAATGAGGCTAGCCTTAGCTACATAGCAAGTTCAAAGTGAACCTGAGCTATATGAGAGGCCCTGTCTCAAAAAATATAATGAGCATAAAAATAAAGCTGGGGTAGTATAATCTCAGTACTCTGCAAGGCTGAGGCAAGAGGACTGAAAGTTTCAGGTCAGCCTATGTAACTTAATAAGACTGTGTCTCAAAAAAATAAAGTGGAATGGGAATATAGATCAGTGCCAAGGTCCTGGTTTCAAGCCCCAGAATTAAAAAAAATAAGATAAAATAAAACCTCATGTAATTAAAGCCATGATACTTGAAGTATGACTTTACAAAAAAGACTTCTACATGAAAAAGCTAACAGAGGGGAAACTGAGGAAACAGGGAGACCATAGATGAGGTCTTTGACAGGTCAGGAAGAGACAAGAGTGCAGATCTGAATATATGTTGTGCATATAGCAGATAAGGTTTCCTGATGGCCTGCCTTAGCCAAGGTGGGTTTCCAGTCCTTGGGGGTCTACCAAAAAGGGCTGATTCTCTGCTCCTGAAGTAGGAAGGTTTGAAGTAGGGAGCACTTTGTAACTATGTCTAGGCTGAATTCCTAACCTGCTTCTCAGATGGTTTCTCAGTGAAGCAGATCATTAATTTTGCTGGTAAACACCTCTGTCTATGGCCAGGTCAGGATTTGGTTAGCTCAGGGCCTGATAAGAGAAGCCAGAGCCAAGCATGGTGCACACCTGTAATCTCAGAACTTGGAAGGTTGAGGCAGAAGGATCATTGCAAATTCAAGACCATCCTAGGCTACAAAGTAAGCTCAATCAGCCAACCGAGATAGCTCAGCAGACAATACATCTGCTTTGGCAAGCGCAGGGACAAGGGTTTGATCCCCAGTCCCGCATGCTGCGCCAGCCCTGCACCTGGGGCACACTAAGCCAGTGAATGAGTCCAGGTGTGGTGGCACACACCTGTAATACCAGTGCTGGGGAGGCTGAAAACAGGAGGATCACTGAGTCCAAGCTGTGTGGTGAGACCCTATATCAAATAAATAAATAAATGAAAAAAAAAAAAAAAAAAAACTAGGCCAGCCTGAACTGTATAGAGAGACCTGTCTTTAAAAAATTAAAAAGAAAAGAAAAAAAACTTCCAAGCACCAAGGTTTGATCCTTGGTACAAAGATAAATAAATAAGGCTGGGGAGATAACTCAGCAGTCTAAACACCTGCCTGGCAAGTATGAGGATCAAAGTTTGATTCCCAGTACCACTTGCCATGCCTGCCTAAAAATCAGACATGGTGGCACATGAGCTGTGTAGTAAGAGACCCTGTATCAAATAAATAAAATAAAAACTAAATAAATAAAAAGAAGGAGAAGGACAAGACAAGGGGCCAAAGGAACTGCAGGGTAACTGACAAAGGTGCAGGGGAGTGAACCTGGATCTGAGAGCTCCTTTAATTCACTCCAAAGGTATTAAGGGTCTTTTTCCCAAGGCCCCAGGCATCTCTCTCTGTGCATTCTAGAAACTGTGACTTACCTGCCCAGCCCAAGACAAAGCCAAGCTGGTTCCAGTGACCCAGACCAGAAAACAGTCACTAGAAGTCTTTCTGGTGAGGAAACCAGCTGAGTGCTGAAAACTGCCCAACATCCAACAAAAACTGCATCTGTCTGCTGTCCCAGCAGAAATGTTTTACCTAAAAAGCTTTGATTATTATTATTAATTTTTAGTTTTAATTGTTTTTTTAAATTTAAATTTTATTTTTTAAAAATGTTTTTAGTACAAGGTCTACAGGGTCACATTACACAGATTGGACTCATAGTGATCTTGTTTTCAGCGTATCAAGCACTGGAATTACAGGTGCACGCCACCACGCCCAGTCTCAGTGGCTGGCTCAGCATGTCCCCCTCCTGCAGGGGGGGCGCAGCACAGCATACCGCATATTTAACTCTGGTCATTGCATCTGCGCAAGCAGGCATGAAAAGCTTTAATTAGAACATTTCACTCTAAGTGGAATGGCTGGATCTCCATTCAACCCCTTTACCCACCACTCTAGGGTTTTTTGTTTTTTGCTTTTTTTTTTCAGAATCTCACTACCATAGTCCAGACTCTAGTGATCCTCCTGATTTCTGCTTCCCTAGTGCTGGGATTACAGGCACCCCAACATGCCGGGACTCCATCAGCGGCTCCACGCATTTGAGGGGAGGCCGGTGCAGCACGCAGAACCAGGAATTGGTTAGTTCTCTGAGCTATATCCCTGGCCCTTCTCTACCCACCACTCTAAACACATTGTCTAAACAAATGCCACTTCGAGATCCGTCCCCTCAACACCTCCCTTCAAGCAGATCACCTGAAAGCCCTTCCTGTTCTTTCTCTGAGATGTAGTGGGCCCAAGACTCTGCTAAAGTACTTTATACAAGTTAACAAATGTGTTCTACAGGACAACACTCCAGGTCACTGTGTGACTCCAAGGAAGCTATTATCATCCCCATTCAAACGACAGAAACAGCTGGGCGCGGTGGGGCATGCCTGAGGCAGAAAGATTGCCCTGAGTTCATGGAGGACTACATAGTGAGTTCAAGATCAGCTGGGGTTACATACTGAAACTGCTTCTCAAATAAAACTGCAGAGGTAAAAAAAAAAAAAAAAAAGTAATAGTCACGCAATTTTTTCCCAGTAAGTGGCAAATAGACAGTTTGAATCCCAACAGATCTGACTCCAGAATGCAGCTATTAAACCACCCATGAAGTGTTCTGTGAATGCCAGCTGGGTGACTCTTGCATGTACATCTTGGCCCTGAGTACAAGGGTGAACTTTCTCCCTAAAGAGCACCCAGTGTCTGGCCCACATCTGCAGAGTGACTAGATGAACATGTAGCGGTAATGAAGTTACTAGTTCTCAGTGCCATGCCAATAGCTCTACCTTTCAGCTCTTACCTATTGTGCCATATCCCTACATATCTTTTCTTTTTTTTTTTTTTTTTTTTTTTTTTTTGTGGAGGAACCGGGGATTGAACTCAGACCCTTGAGCTTGCCAGGCAAGCACTTAATTCTACTGAGCTATCTCCACAGCCCCTGTACATGTCTTTTAAGAACCAGAAATTACTTAAGCTAAACCAGGACCAGAGTTGTTTGCTCTATTAAGATTATGCTATTTCCTAATGAAAAACACTGTGTTCCACCGAACTCTGACCAGTTTCTGGCTTTCCAAGGCATCTGGAGCACAGGCCAGAACAGGGACAGGCAGAACCAGTAGAGAGCTCTCTCCGGGCAAGCTTGATACTTGCACTCTAGGCCCTGCTCCTAAGTCTCCGTTCGACTCTGAAAATGGTCCTTTCACTCTCTAGGTATCAGTTTCCACGAGTGTAAAATGGCTGTAGACTGAGATTGTCATAGTCTTTCCCAGAGGTCTCTTAACAGGCCGCAGAAAGGTTAAATCTACTCTCACCTGTCACCCCTTGCAGGGATCTGAGCACCGCGTCCACGCAGCTCTGACAGGTCATCTGCACGGCGAACTCCAGCTGCAAGGGAGATACAGAAGGCCGCTGAGGGTTTGGGGTCTTGTCTGATGCGATCACTCCAATGCCTGGGACTAGCCCACGTGACCTCTCAAGTCCCTTCTTCATTCTCTCTCAAGACTACATTATTCTGGGACCGTAATTTCATACCCATCCATCCCCCACTTTCAGGTCAAGGTTTCCGCTGTCTGAGCCCCTCAATTTCACACCGTTGTCCCGGTCCCCGCCCTAGGTGGCCGCTTCTTCCCAAGAAAAGAATCACCCCAAGGGAGGGTACTGTGCTCAACGAGGCTCCACACGAAACCTCCATTCTCACCGTGCACAAGGCCCCGCGCTCCCCTGAGTCCGAAGTCATTCTAGACCAGGTTACCAGTCCGCGAAACACACTTCCAAGAGTCCAGGATACAACCTAGCGCACAGTCGCTGGGCAGACACAGATTAGAACGCCTCCCTGTGCCCCGCCCCCTCGCGCATGCGTACGCCGGGTCCTGGGCGGACTACTATGGGACAACCGATAAGGGTTGCGCAAGCGCATTCGGGCCACAGGGCCCTGGTTGCCTTAGCAACTGTTTGGCGTCTTTTTACCACAGGACTGGCGTAGAGTGCGCCAAGATGGAGGACCAGAACCCTGGGCCTGAGCTTCAAAGGTTTTATCACCAGTTGCTGAGTCCTCTGACTCTTTTCCCGTGCCGGGCAACGCCACCAGAGCCTCAGAAGCACCGCCCAGAGCAAGTCTTGAGATGGCAGACCATATCGCTCGCTAAGCTGAGGGTGACTTCACTGTGCAACCAAGTGGCCAAGCTACTGGCTAGTAGCGGTCTGACGGCGCGGGTGGCTCCTAAGGAGCGACTCCGTCTCACCTTAGTCATCTTGAACGAGTTGAAGTGCAGCTGGCGGGAACCTCCTATGGAACCTAGTCTTAGCTTTGGGGACAACCAGAAGCTGAGAAAACGGCTCGAGACCTATGTACTGCTCAGCAGTGAGCAACTATTCTTACGCTACCTGCACCTACTGGTGACCATGTCGACCTCCAGGGGGGTCTTCACAGAGTCAGCCATCCTCACTCGGTTGGCTGCCAGCCTTGCCAGGGATTGTACAGTATTTCTTACCAGTCCCAAAGTCTACCATTGCCTGCTCAACGATTTCCAGGCTCTGCTGAAAATAGAACAGACCCATGGCAAAGTGAGCAAGCTGCGCCCCATCTGCCCGGCTGGAACTTTCAAGTTATGTCCCATCCCCTGGCCTCATAGCACTGGCTTCAGCGGAGTGCCATGCTCTAACCTCAATTTGAACTACCTCATCCAACTTAGCCGCCCACCAGAGTTTTTTAGAGAGCCTGAACTGGATCCAGTAACAGAATTAAAGTCCATCCCTCAGTTGAAGAGTAAAAAGCATCTTCACTGGCTGCCCTCCATAAGAAAGGAAAAAGAAAGCAACTTGGGTTCATCACAGATGGTGTCACTACCCAGACACTCTGTGACTCCCACCAGTGTCATTTCCCCTCTTTCCTTCCCTCTCTATTCTAGGCTCCAAAGGAGTCAGTCCATGCCTTCCCTTCGTGAAGGCTGGACGCTGGCCAATGAGCTGGGTCTTCCTGTACTCTCCACTCGTCCTTCGACCCCATTGATTTTGGCTCCAGAGAAAAAACCAGAGCTGACTAGGGACATTGTGGCTGAGGATCTGAAACAAAGGATGAAGAACATGAATTGGGAGTGGAATCACTACTCACCATTGGACACAGGGCTTCCCCGACTCCTGGGGGCTGTGACCTACCGCCCAGCTGCTGAACATCGCATGGTAGAGCTGCAGAAAATGTTGAAGAGGCTCCAGGAGGAAGAAATCTCTGGGCAGTGGGACCTTCAGCCCGCCAAATCACCTCCATTACAGCCACAGCCAGTGACAATTACTTTGAAGCTAAGAAATCAAGCTGTGGTCCAAGTAGCTGCTATGCAGCTCTCTGATAGAAACTTTTTGGACTCTTTCCATGTTGAAGGAGCTGAAGTCCTGTATAACCACCTAGCTGGTGAACTGGACTCCAAAGCTATTGAAGAAATGGATGTTGATTACTTTGTTGCCAATAACATCAAGGAAGTCTACAAGGAGTTGATGAGCTGTGTCTCTACTAACCACCTCAGTTTTGACCAAGAACATCTAGTTGAAGCTTCAGCAGAGAAAGATTGGTCAACTTTCCTGTCCTCAGCTTTTCTGCACCAAGAAAAAATGTTTCAAACAATCAACCCTGACCTGGTTGGACTTTACTCCCAGAAAACAGACACTTTGGAGTCTAACCCTGAGAAGATAGCTACTCTCACATCACCTCACACTACAAAAGCCTGGGAGAAGCAGTCAAATAAGGCCTCCTGGGTGAACTGGTGGAAAAACACCTTATCTGTGAATGACTACTTCAAGTACCTCACAAACCAGGAAACGGATTTCCTCCATGTAATTTTCCAAATGTATGGAGAGGAGGCTCCTGTAGAAGTATCAACCCCTGTCAAAAAGACTGTAGAGATTCAGCGTCCTCCTCCTTTGACAGAAGATGAAGAACCAGACTTTGTGCCAGGAGAGTGGGATTGGAACACAGTGCTACAGCACAGGCTACTAGCTGAAAGGCCCAATATCTTGAGCCTGCAGAAGCGTCTGGAACGACTGTGGTCCATGCTGGAGGTTCCCAACAAGGTCCGACTGGACATGGTCATTAAGTACAGCTCTAATGCCCGTCTGCAGCAGCTACCATCACTAGTGAAGGCTTGGGAGCAGGCCACAAAGTCCATTCAGCTCCGGGAAGTATTGCTGGGGAGACTGGAGGGGTTTGAGCAGCAAGCCTCCGACCCCAACCGTTTCTTTCAAAAGACTCACTTCTACCTAGGTCACCTCCTAGAGCAAGAACAGTTCCGCAGCTATGTCTACAAGCAGCTCGATCAAATGGAGCCTTCTTTGATTTCTCTTCTAGAGAAGATTGAGCTAATCTTTGGTGAGCCAGTGACTTTCAAGGGCCGACGCTACCTGGACAAGATGAAGCGGGACAAAGTGGAGATGCTGTATTGGCTTCAACAGCATCGGAGGGTTCGAAACCTGATGCAGGCCCCCAAAACCTCCCCCTAATCAGCTCTGTTCAGGAATAACAGCAGCCAGGCTTTAATTGCTCCTGGAAATAGTCACACCAGCCTATAACCAAACCCAGTATCCTCAAACCCTTCTCTCCTAAACACCCATTTATGAGTCTACAGCTTGGCACAATATAACTAAAATCTTATATCTAGAGAACTGAGATGGTCCCTCAAAGTTTATTGTAATGGAAAGGCCAACCAGAAGGAAATCATGATGTTTGGAAAAAATCCCATTTATCATTATTATCTCATAGCATTAATTGATAGAGACACCAGTCAAAAGGCTCACTGGCAGAATAGTTAAAAGCTAGGGCTCCAGTGTTAATAGGTATGGGTTTAAATTCTAGCCATGCAATCTTGGGCAAGTTACCTAACTTCTCTGCCCTTAGATGGATAATCAGCTGTTAAATGGGAGGCTGAGTCTGGGTCATCACTTATTCCAGTTTTGTGCACTATTGATAGGGCTGAAATGTTTAACTAAATGTTTACATTTAAGCCAGGCTTGAGACCCTATCCCCCCCACCAAAAAAAAAGAGTTCGATATAATGATCCTTGACTGTGCTTGCTCTTGTCATGTGATTGCCCCATGTAAATACTGGCTTGGGGACTCTGAGGCTGGCTCTATGTAATACTCTATCCAGCTTAGGCATTAAGAGGATGTGTCCTTCTTCCTAGTTGACAGCTATTGTAAGATTGGGACAACTTCTTAGACTCTTAAACTCTTAAATGTCAAAGCACTCTACCATATTCCAGTATATATCCAAGATCATTTTTAATATTCCAAGTAGGTTTTCTATTTAATAACAACGCTCACCACAATTGTACAGTCTAAACATTGCTCAAAATATCCTCTGATTGTGTTAAAAGTGGTCATCTGAGCACAAGTAACCATCATATAAATTTGCTCAGCTACTACTTTACTGAAAAAACTGAAGTTGATGGTTACTATTCCAAACATGAATAGAACTGCCAATGGGTGATTATTGAGTCAATTGGTAATGGGCCAGCAGCATAATCAATGAAGAAGTTTGCTGAGCTCAGCAGCCACAGAAGAATATAAATGCAGTGAATGAATTTTTTCCATACTTTTTCTGTATTGCTTATTTTTGCATCTAACCCAACAGTGACATGGAATAAACTCCTGCCTAACCTCATAAATTGGTGTAATTACTACTGAAATCAGTTCTGAGTCTGGATCCTTCATTTTGGTTGCATATAGAGTGGTGACTGTTATAACTATAGTTGTTCCAATTTCAGTCATTTTCCAGCAGGCAGAGTTTGCTTTGATATCTACAAAGCGGGTCTGGCTTCATAGATCCCTTGAAAAGAACATATAGGAAAACAAGCCTGGAATCCCTTCACTGAACTTCCAATGCCATTCTGGAGTTTCATCTTTTTGGGTAGGTGGGGTGTTGTGGTGGTAATAGGAATTGAACCCAGAGCCTTCATGCTGAGGTAACCTCTAACACTTTTTATTTTGATACAGGGCCTCACTAAATTGCTAAGTTGCCTAGAATGGGCTAGAACATGCAGACTTTCTGCATTAGCCTCCCAGAATGCCAGGATTATAGGTGTGTGCCACCATGCCTGGCTGGAGTCTCATAATTTCATCTTTTATTTTCAGATTACCTAATGCCCGGCCCTTCTATGTCTAGCTCACACACACTGAGAGGCTGAGGCAGGAGGATAAAATGAGTTCAACCTGGACACTTTAATAACTTCATGAGATCTTATCTCAAAATTAAAGAGCTGGAGATGCAGCTCA
Source organism: Ctenomys sociabilis (assembly GCA_004027165.1). Classification (NCBI taxonomy): domain Eukaryota; kingdom Metazoa; phylum Chordata; class Mammalia; order Rodentia; family Ctenomyidae; genus Ctenomys; species Ctenomys sociabilis. The sequence goes on from PVKA01012460.1 coordinate 9,815, forward strand.
AGTTTGTTGTTGATGGTTGTGGTTGTTTTTTTAAGCCTCATTCCATAGATTTATTATTAATTTGACCCTGGGACTCACTGGGCCCACCCTGGACAGAACCAGACCCAGCCCACCACCTAGTGATCTGAGGCTTGACCCAGGATGAAGCAGCCCACTGTGCTAAGGATAGGCATGGAGTCCGGAAAGAATGTGGCCTACCCCACATAGTGTGCAGCTCCGTTTGAAACCCTGAGTCCCATTCATAGTATCACAAAAATAAATAAATAAATATATATATATATATGGAACCGGGGTTTGAACTCAGGCCCTTGCACTTGCCAGGGAAGCACTTATTCCCCTGAGCCATCTCCCTGGCCCCAAGATTATATTTTCTAAAGCAAAAAGTAAGAGAAAGATGACTGTTTTACACTTCTGCAAACCTTTTCAATGTCTAGTTTAATAAAAGGCAGTGTTTCTCATATCTGCTTTTGCAAGTAGCCTATTGTCATATCATACACATCATGTATCTTCTGGGGAAAAGTCCATATTTTAGCTGTATTGTGAAAATACTTTTGACCTCATAAAATCCAGAAAGGGACTAGAGAACCCTTTTCATGTTTTTGTTTTAGTTTTTCTAAAAACAAAGCAGCAGGGATGAAAGCAAAGGTAGAAGTGAGGGTTCTGGTTGAGATCGTGAAACAAGATAGGACAGGGCCATTAGGAGAGGGGGAAGGGTGGCTGCCTGGGAAAACTTGTTCAATTATGGAATTCAAGGGCAAGCCAGAGGTAAAAGTACAACTTAGTAAAACAGTGGATGCCTGCCAGCCCCAGCAAAAACAGTGGATAATTCTTCCAAATGGTGATCTAGCTGCTAGTCAAGCAGATTGGCTGTGGTGATCTGGCTGCTCTGAGAAGTTGAGACACAGAGCTAAAACCAAATACCAAAGGGCACACAGGTGCTCTTGGGGAGGGGTGGAGCCCAGGTGTAACGAATCACTCTAAGCCACTAAGCTCACTGGCCTCCTGCCCCAGGGTTTTCTTTATTAGTCTACTTTTATTTTGTACTATTATCTTCCTTCAGTTGACCCACTTGTTAAAAAAAAAGAAAAAAAATATATATATAATACATATATATTTAGTACAGGGACTACAGGTTCTCACAGCACAGATCAAACTCGTAGTGATCCTGTTTTCAGCTTCCCAAATGCTGGGATTACAGGTGTGTGCCACCATGCCCAATCTCAATTGCCTCTCAGCATGCCCCAGGGGCATGTGCCCAGTGCTTGCCTAAGCAGGCGCTTTGTTCGCTGAGGTATCTGGCCAGTCTACTAAATTGAGCCACCTTTAACTTTACTTAAACAGGAGATTGTACCCTTCATAGTTGTGCACACCTTATAATCTCAGCGCTCGAGGAGCCTGAAACAGGAAGATTGCAAGTTTGAGATCAACCTGGCCAATTTAATGACTGATCAAGACCCTACCTCAGAATAAAAAAAATAAAGCCAAGCATGTTGGCATATGCCTGAATATCTGTAATCTCAGCACTCAGGTAGATTGAGACAGGAGGATCGCTGCAAATTGAAGGCCAGCCTAGGCTACAAAGTGAGTTCAAGGAATCTGAACTATAAGACTATCTCAGGAAACAAATCAAATTAGTTACCTAATTTATTATTATTATTATTTTAGAGAAGGGTCTACAGGGTGTTCAGGGTCTCACTACTAGAATGGACTCATAGTGATCCACTGTTTACAGCCTCCCAAAAGCTGGGATTACAGGTGCACACCACCACACCAAGTCTCAATTGCAGGCTCAGTGAGCCTAGGAGGCAGGGGCAGAAAGGCAGGCTTGGGATCAAACCCCCCCACACACACTTGCAGGTGCTTTAATCCTCTGAGCTATTTGGCCAGCCCTAATTACCTAACTTAAAAGCCTAACTAAAGGTGTGGCTCAGTGTGAAGACCCTCAATTCAATTCCCAGTAACAAAAGAATTTTTAAAATACACATTTGCTCCTATTTATGTAGTGATTATTGTTAGGCCTCTAAACACCTTCCATACAGTAATTCATCTAACACTCCTGACAATACAATGAGGTAGGTACTATTATTATTTCAAGATCCAGATAAAGAAACCAAGGCATAGGTTCATTCTATAACTTGCTTATGGTCACACAACTTAGGATGTGGCAGTCTAGATTTAGACCCTAATGGTCAGGCTCAAGTCCAAGCTCTCAACCACTATACTGTTATTTAATGTAAATATGGAAAGCACCCAGTTAAGGACCATTGAAAGAAGCACAATATGATCAGATTTTCAGCTTTCACGGTTGTCCCCATGGGAAGGAAATCAGGCTTTCTCCCAGCCAGTTGGATTCCCAACAATGACCAAGGTTCACATCATTCCTTTCTCTTGTTCATGTACATTCATCAAGCTCCTCCTGAAAGACAGCCAGATGCTTTCATGTAGGTATGGAAAAGAGATAAAAGAAAGCCAGGGAGACCCAGTCCCTGTTGTCAAAGAGTGTAAGGTTTAGTGAGAAAGATAATTTCAATAATACATCAACCAAAGGCCACCACAGGTGCCCACTTCGAAGACATTTGGTAGAGCCTGGAGGTGGGGAACATTGGTAAGGGAGAGCTTCCCAGAGGAGCTGCTGCCCAAGTGGAGTCTGGATTCTAGAAGGTTGAGCTG
>PVKA01012460.1:12584-47489 GCA_004027165.1 Ctenomys sociabilis
GCCTCCCGAGTACTGGGACTACAAGCATCCCACCATGCCCGGCTAAAGCTATGCTTTTTTAAAAAAGCCTTTACTCACTAAAGACAAAGTTCACTCAATACCGTTAAAGTATATCCTGGTCAGGTGGTTGGAAGATCCAGGTTTCCCATTCATCATTGTCTCAGTGAACTTGGGCAAGGGCTTCTAGCTCCCTTTCATATATTCATCAGTTTTTTTTTTTCCCCAAGAGTTGGGGATGGAACCCAGCAACTCGATCGTACTAGTTAAGCATCGTACCACCACTCTCTCTCCAGCCCCATACAGCATATATTTGATGAATGCACTGCTGGGTCTGGCACTATACTAGGCGCTGAGAAGACAGCAATGAACAGAGCTGAGAAGGCTCTGTGCTCAAGGAGCAGATCTGGTTAAACACCACTGCACCTGGCATTGAAGAGATTCCAGGAAGTCTAGATTAGCCAGCACCCCAAGCCTCAGAGACACTCCCTCTAGACCCTCAGCAGGAAACAGGTTCCATCCAGACTGACCAAACTCTGAGGACCCAGGCATCATGTGCCTCACTGATTACGTAGTTTTATCTTATGCTTTCAAGATTTCACAATTTTGTCTGTACAAATAAGGAATCCTGAGACTCAGCAATTTGGTCACAGATCAAATGATTTGCTCAAGTGAGAGCTCAACCTTTAAAACTTGTGCTGGGTGTGGTGGCAGAGGGCTATAAACCTAGCACACTAGGAGACTAAGACAGGAAGGTCACATGTGCAAATCCAGCCTGGGCAATTTAATGACACCTTGTCTCAAACTTTAAAAAAAAAGAGAGAGAGAAAAGAAAAACTTACAAGGACTGGGAATATAATTCAGTGCAAAAGCCCTGGGTTAGGTTCCCCTTGTGGCAACAAATAAGCAAGCAAAACAAAAAGGATGTGAAGATGTTGAAAAATTGGAACTTTCAGGCTTTACTAGTGGAAACACAAAGTGTTGTTGCTAAGGAAAACAAATGGGGTCAGGGAAATAGCTCAGTAGAATAAACACTTGCCTGGCAAGTGCAAGGGCCTGAGTTCAATCGCTGGTTCTGCCACAAAAAAAAAAAAAGAAAAGAAAGGCCTGGCAGTTCCTTAAGAGTTAAACATAGAGTTACCATATGGCTTATTAATTCCAATTCCTAGATGGACCTAAGAGAAGTGAAAACATATATCCAGATACAAAAGTTGCACCTGAATATTTGTAACAGCTTTTTTTTCTTTTTCTTTTTTTTTTTTTTTTTTGAGACAGGGTCTCACTGTGTAGCCCAAGCTGGCCTTGAACTTACTATATAGCCCAGATTGGGTTCAAACTCATGGTGACCTTCCTGTCTTAGCCACCCACATATTCGGACTGTCAATATGTGTCACTAAACTCAGCTAACTCCTTATTTTCACAACAAATTACATAAGGACTGATAGGTCCTGTTCCACAGATGAGGACACAAGGGACCAATAACAGGAACCTCTCTGAGTCAAGTGTAAATAGCCTGAGGCAAGGGAAAAGACCCAGACCTATGGGGTTAGACTTGCTGTGGACCTTGGACAATTAAACTCTTAAGTCACAGAGGTCACAAGGAAGTAGGTGGTGACTAAGGAGCTCAAGCTCAAGCCGAAAGAAGGTTGGTTCAACTGTTATTTGTCGATCTTCCTGTTTATAGTGAGACACCCACTGAGGACTATGTTTAATTCCTGGAGAATGGGGCCCAGAGGAGTAGGGCAGGAAAAAGAGCATTCCAGGGAGGGGAAAGGAGGCTGGGGATGAAGACAGCTTTGGATGTCCAAGAGAACACAAGCCCCAAGGCTCTGGACCAGAATATTTGATGGAAGCAGCACACTCTGCTTATCCCCAAGCAGATGGGGTCCAAGTGAGGAGTCTTGCCAGCTGCTGAATCTCTGACTACCATCACCCATGGGTCTGTATATCCCACTTGAGGAAGGTCCATGTGCCAACCTGTCCCACTCCCCACCCCTACTCCTACCCCCTTTGGATGCCTATGACTAACTCCTGCTATAGGACATTGGGTTCACTTGAACAGAGATTCATGCATCACAGCTTCCACATTTGCTCTCCATTCCTGTCCCCACAAATAGTGGTTCCAGCCCAGGCTTGGTTTTATTTTCAGATTTTGAATTATATACCACATCTGATCCTCCCTTCCCCAATAACAACAGCTGGTTAAGGCAGAGATTTACATGGTTCCACTGAGGGGGCTGAAGAAGTCAATCCCTCCTACTTCTAGGATCTCCACAGATAACCTTTTAGAATGAAAAGATCAGCACTGAGCACAGAGGATGCACTGGCTCTGCATTATTACTATTGTCAAAAGAATCCTCTGAGTTACACAAAGGTGAGGTGAGTGGGAGGTCATTCTGGGATTACGGTATTAACAAGACTCCTCCTAAATTGCTGTAGCCTGAGATCTTGGCACACAACTGAGAATGTGGATCAACTCATGCATTAGGCCTTGAGACCTTTGTAATGGAGTAGGAAGACCAGTATCCTAACCCTTGACCTAATGCTCCAAAAGGAAGACAGAGGTGAACTAGAGCTTCCTGCCCACCAAAGGCTCAAGGATATCCAGAGTAGACTTACTTCAGGAAGGAAGTCTGGGCTCAATACTTGGATCTTAGAGCTCACTCCAGTAGCACAGAATCTAATACTTGGATCTTAGAATCTCTATTTCTTCTGTCCATCCACCTGCACTACCTCACCTACCTCTCCATCTAGGTATCTTTCCAGGCATCCATCCATCCAATCACCCAACAAAAATAAGGGACGTTAACTATGGGCCAGACAGTATAATTTTTTGACCTTTGTTGGCCTTAGTTTCCTAAACCTTTGAGGGCTCCAATGTTATCAAACTTGATCAAAGCCATTTATTTATTACAATAAATATGTTACTACAATACTTTTACAAGGAACTTTATATAAATTTTAAAAAGTTATCTGGCTTCATGTAACTCAAGTTGCAATGTTATGCCTAAAGTAACAACTCAAATCCTCCTGATGGTCTTTTTTTTTTTTTTTTTTTTTTTTTTTTAGCAGAACCAGGGATTGAACTCAGGCCCTTGTGCTTGTCAAGGAAGTGCTTATTCCACTAAGTCATCTCCCCAGCCCCAAAATTCCTGACTTTTTTTTTTCTGGTCCTTGGGGTTGAACTCAGAACCTTGCACTTGCCAGGCAAGCACTTATTCTGCTGAGCTATCTCCCCAGCCCCCTGACCTTTTTTTTTTTTTTTTTTTTTTTTGGTGGTACCAGGGATAGAACTCAGGACCTTACATTTGCTAGACAAGCACTTATTTCACTGAGTCATCTCCTGGCCTTTATGAATATTAATAATCAAGTCAATAAAAAGAATTTATTCTGGTGATATTCAATTACATTCATAGCAATTAAAATTTTGAAGTCAATAGATTTTTTTTTTACTCAGTCTCCAACATTATCCAACCCCAGAAAACTCAGTGGTCTTTGGTATCTGATGGAGAAAATGGTCCTGAGACTCAAGTATTGTTCCCACTCTAGGCATAGAACAGACAATAATACAATCAGGCCCTCATTCCAGTTTACTGACTAGTAGGACATAAGAACCGTAAGGACAGTAATAAGTGCTGGAAAACATAGAGTATTCTTAGATAAGAAAATGAAATTTCCTTTGTATGAACTGGTGCTGTGACATTTCACCTGACACTGGGCAGCTATGAAGGACCCTGAGTTCTACAAGACCAGAAGAAATGCCTTCAGGAAACAGCTAGTGCAAAAGCCTTGGACAGGAAAGTACCTAGCATGCAGACAGAAAAAGGGTTACTATGGCAGCAGGAGAAACATGATATGAACAGACAGGAAGGCAGGGACCAGAATATGCCCAGCCCCACAGGCCACAAGGTAGAGTTTGTATTTTATTCTATGTGCAGGAAGGGTCGTGATGCGTCCTGAGTTGTCCTCCCCAGGAAACAGACTCTGAGATGGAGATCAGCAGGCATGTCTGTGGGGGTGGGTATTAGGATTAGTATCTGGGGAAGAGAAGAGAAGGAAGGAAGACTGGGAAGGAAAGTTGAACTGCGTAGGATCTCAGTAGTTGCTGTATCTCCCCTAACCCCTCATGGAGTAGGAAAGCTGGGATGGCCCTTTCAGATTTGTCATTATGTATAGCTTCCTAGAGAAGGAGCCACAGCTCTTCTGCCTGGGCAGACTCCATATTGCCAGTAGGTGACCACCAAGTCCAAAACTGAAGGAGGAGCCCAGACTACAGCTGGTGTGTCCATTTATATTTAATGAGGTGGAGCAAAACCTACTAGAAGCAGGACAGAATGTTTTCAGGCAAGCAGTGCTGATGGCTTGGCCAGGAGCAGTAGCCAATTGAGAAAAAGTGGGAATTGAGAAAAGTGGAAAGACTTGGGCAACATTGGGGGATGAGATCCAGGGCACTGGAAGATGAGCTAGACATGGGGCATGAAGGAAAGGGGAGATCAAGGACACAGATGGGGGGAGGTGGAGGAGCTAGCTCAGTGAAATAAGTGCTTGCCTGTCAAGCACAAGGTCCTGAGTTCCAGCCCTGGTACCACAAAAAAAAAAAAAAAGAAATATAATAAATAAATAAATAAATAAATAAATAAATAAATAAATAAAGGACACAGCCAGGTTTCTGGACTAAACAGTTAGGACAGTAGGGAAGCCATATACGGGAATGGAAGATTCTTGAGGTAGGGTAGGGGTGAAAATAATATGCAGTTTAACCCAACCTGGGCAACAGTGAGACCATGTCTCAGAATTTAGCCCAGCACTCAAGAGGCTGAGGCAGAAAGGTTGTCACAAACTCAAGGGCAGCACCATACTGGGTTCCAGGCAAGCGTGGACAATATAGCAAGATCCTGTCTCAAAAAATCTGCAGCAGGGGAGATGGCTCAATAGAATAAGTGCTTGCCTGGCAAGCACAAGGGCCTGAGTTCAGCCCCTGGTTTTGAAAAAAAACTCCAAAACAAGGCTCAGGGATTAAAAGGGCTAGAGTGTAACTTAGTGCTGCAACATGAGGAAGGCCATAACTTTCTTCCCTAGCACTGCTGAACTACCACATTTCTACAGCAAATGAGGAGTACAATGGTCAGATCTGTTTCAATTTTTTATTTTTTAATGTATTAGGACAGGATCTACAGGTTCTGCAGGGTCTCACTACGTAGATAGGACTTGAAGCGATTCTCCAGTTTTCAGTCTCCCAAGCACTGGGATTACAGTCACACTACCACACCCAGTCTCAATTGCAATCTCAGTATGCCCTGGGGGTGGGGCCAGCATGGCATGCCCAGGGATCAAACCCTGGCTGCTGCACTCTGCCTAGGAAGGAACTTTAGTCTGCTGAGCTATCTAATGGGCCCTCAAATTTATTTATTTATTTATTTATTTTGAGACAGAGTCTTGCTCTGTAGTTCAGGCTGGCCTCCAATTCTCAACAAACCTCCTGCCTCAGCCTCCTGAGTGCTGCGATTATAGGCATGCACCACCATGCCTAGTTCTTTTTCTTTTTTCTTTCTTCTTCTTCTTCTTCTTCTTCTTCTTCTTCTTCTTCTTCTTCTTCTTCTTCTTCTTCTTCTTCTTCTTCTTCTTCTTCTTCTTCTTCTTCTTCTTCTTCTTCTTCTTCTTTTTGTATTTTAGGACAGGAGTTACAGGGTCTACAGGGTCTCACTGCATAGATCACACTTGTAGTGATCTTCCTACTTACAGCCTCCCAAGTGCTGGGATTACAAGAATGCGCCACCACACCCAGTCTCAATCACAGTCTCAGCGCACACGCGCAGGTATCTGCATAAGCAGGTGCTTTAATCCGCTGAGCTATTCGGCCAGCCCTCTGTTTCAATTTTTATTTTATTTATTTTTGTGTATTTGATACAGAGTCTCACTATGCAGCTCAGACTCATAGTGATCCTCCAACATGTGGTGTAGGGGATTGAACTCTGGTCCTGGCACTTGTCCACTGAGTTATCTCGCCAGCCCTTTCTGTTTCAATTTTTAGCGGCATGTAGGGGATATATATTAAGGCTGATTTTCATCCAGCGATGTCAGCTTTTTTACCCTGGCTTCCCTGAAAGTGGTCGTGCTGTGGAGGCCGGTGACTGGCAGCTAGAAGTACACAGACAGCTCTTGAATTGTTAACCATTCTCCAATTATAGAGGGTTCAGGATCTAATCTCAACAGCGCCACCTCGTGTTTTTGAAAAGTCACAAGCGCCATAGGCTCCCAAGACTGCTGTTGCTTGATTTGGAGGAAAAGGTCAGACTGAATAAATCACTACAACCTTTGAAAATTTTATAGAGATAGAAGAATCCTCAAAATAAAGATGTGGTGGGGCAGGGGATATGGCTCAGTGGAATAAGCGCTTCCCTGGCAAGTGCAAGGGTCTGAGTTCAATCCTCAATTCTGCCAGAGAGAGAGAAAGAAAAAAGAGAGAGAGAGAAAAAAAAGAGAAAAAAAGAGAGAGAGAAAGAAAGAAAGAAGTGGTACCTAGGCAGTTGTGTTTAAACAATTATTCAAGAAAAATAGGGGCCAAGCATGGTGGCTTACACCTATAATCCCAGCTCATTCCATGTAACTCAGGCAGGAAGATCATAAAAGTTTGAGCAAACAACAACAGCCCAGGCAATTTGTGTGAATTTCAAATGCTAAATAAATAATAAGAAATGAAAAAGAAAAAGGAATAGGAAGGCCTGGTGTAACTCAGTGTTCCCTGAGTGCAGTCCCCAGTACCAGTATACACACACAGAAGTTTTTGTTTTGTTTTGTTTGAAGCAGGTGTCACTTTGTAGTCTAGGCTGACCTTGAACTCACTATGTACTGTGTAACTCAGGCTGGCCTCGAATTCATCCCTCAGCCTCCTACGTGCTGCATTTACAGGCATACACCGCCACACAAGTTTTACAGTACCTGTGCCATAAAAAAACAGCATAATAACGGCAGCTACCATCCAGTGAACATACGTGAAGGTGGGCACTGTATCTACATGAGCTTGTGTAAGCTACACACATCCCAATGGGAAAGTACAGCTCAGAGAGATATGTCCCGGGTGTCAATGGATGGTGGCAGAGCAAGGGACTCAGGTTGAGCAACCAGGGAACTCCAGTGATATCAGATCCAACATTCCCTTTGAGCAACAGATATTTGCCCGTGTTCTTTTTACAGCATCTAGATTGTGCTTGATGTGTGGTATCCATATGGCCAATACTTTTTGAACAAATACAGTTAATAGGTAATATCCTATCTATCCACATTTTTAAAAATCAAGGAAGAATAAAATGAAAATAATTTACACTAAAGAAACCTGCACTTCTTTATGCACATTCTCAGTTGGGATTACACTAGAATACAAGCTATCAGGGTGAACTAGAACTCTTCCCAAGGCAGCCTGAGGCAAGCACAATGCCTTCGGAGGTACAAACTTCTGAAATGGTCTGAACTCACACAAAGAAACTTCTGCCCTTGATGTACACATTAATAGCATTCCAGGGAAATCCAGTGTATGTTAAACCTGGATACATAATATTATATATTCATTCTTAAAGGGCAGGAGGTGTAACCAGAGAGGTGTGGGATAGATTCAGGCCACCAGTCATTAACTACCACTCACATAATCAGAGCACATTCCCAGAAGTGGAAAGCCTGTAGCTTGTCCCATTTTGTCCCAGAGAGGTTAGTTCTGTTTGGCCATGACCTGGGTGATGGGCCACCCCTACCCATTTTCATTTTTGGTTGGCATTTGCCTCCGTGTAAAGCTGGGATTCCCCAACTCTGGGCTATGGACCAGTACCATTCTGTGGCCTGTTAAGGAACCGAGCGTCACAGCAGGAGATGAGCAGTGGGTGAAATAGTGAAGTTTTGTCTATGTTTACAGTCATCCGTCATCCCTTGTGTTCCTCCCCGAGTTCCACCTCCTATCAGATCAGTAGTGACATTAGATCTCACAGGAGCTTGAACTCAAGTGTGAATCGCAAAGGATCTATGTTGTGCATTCTTCTGAATCATCCTAAAACCATTTCTTCCACTCCCCATCCATGGAAAAATTATCTTCCATGAAACCCATACCTGGTGCCAAAAAGGCTGGCGACCTTGATACAAAGGATATAGACTGTCTCAAATCTTAGTAAAGAAAAGCATAAAATTAGACCTTACTCTGGGTCCTGGAGATGAGCAGCAAGCAATTACCATTTAATTGCAAATTTTGTGTACTACAAATATTTTTGGATATATGTTCTAGTAGAAAATAAACTAAAAATTAACTTCACCTTTGTGCTGCAGGGTTTTTTTTTCTCTTTTTGTGCTTGAGTTTTATGTTCTATCAACAGAGCTCCTGTGTAAAAACTGATGTACAGCTATGCATGGTGGTGTAATATCAGCTTTCAGGAGGTTAAGGAAGAAGCCTCAGATTTAAGACCAGTGTAGGCCACATCATGAATGTAAGGACAGCCTGCACTACATAGTGAAACCCTGCCTCAAAAAAGACAGATGTACAAAGGCATAAGACATTAGCATTCCTAAGATTCACCAGCATATTCCAAGGTCTGCACCTAGACCAAGTGAAGCAGAAGCCAGGGCTGACGGCTGGGTGTGGTGGCGCATGCCTGTAATCCCAGCACTCGGGAGGCTGAGGCAGGAGGATTGTTGTGAGTTCAAGACCAGCCTGAGCTACAAAGTGAGCTTAAGGCCAGCCTGAACAGCATAGTGAGACCCTGTCTCAAAAAGACAAAAAATAAATAAATAAATAAATAAATAAATAAATAAAAAGAAGCCAGGGCTGTGTATTGTCAAGTACCCCTACACCTTCCACCTCCGGCATTGGGTGAGTGTGATTTCCTTAGTCCCTTGACTGTGATTGGAGAAGTATTGCTCTATCTGCTGGCTTTCAGTCATAGTAGTGTGCACCAAGGTGTCTGCAGAGGTCACCTCTTTCTTTCTTTCTTTCTTTTTTTTTTTTTAAGCAGGGTTGCACTATACAGCTCATGAGGTAAGGAGCTGCCAGCAGTTAATAAACATTGGAGCCCCAAAGGTTGGCAGCCCACAAGGACCTGAGAGCTGCCAACACCACTGAACTTGGCAGTGAACCTTTCCCCATTTGAGCCTCAATGGAGACCATAACGCTGGCCAATGATTGCTGCCTTCCAGAAAAATCAATTCATCAGTGCCCAGACTCCTGAACTATAGAAATGATTGAAACAGACATGCATTGTTTAAGCCACTGATTATGCAGGAAAAGATAATGTGCTACCTTTCGCCTCTCCAGATCTTTGTTCTGTCAGGTCTCCTCTACCCTGAATCATCAACCGTCCCTTGCTCTTCCCATCAACTCATCAATGTGCTCTACTGTCTCCACCTTAAACTGGGCACGGTGCTGCACACTGGTGATCCCAGCATTCTAGGAAGATGCAGGAGAATGGTAAGCTCAGCATTCTAGGAAGATGCAGGAGAATGGTAAGCTCAGGCCCAGCCTGGGCAACTTAATATTTCAAAACAAAAAACGGTCTGGGGTTGTAGATTGGTGTGAAGGTCCTGAATTCAATCCCCTGTACTGCACAAAATGAAACACAAAGCAATAATAGAATAACAACAATGAACCATTCTTTAGTTGTCACTTAGCCCTCTAGTTATCACCTTGTTTCTCTCTGTTCACCAAAGCAGAACTTCTTGAAGTACTTTTCTCCAGTTACTGTCCTTGTGTGTCAGATTCTGTCCTCAAACCACCACTTTCTTCTTCTTCTTGAGACAGAATCTTACTATGTTGTGGTGGATGGCCTTGTTATCACTATGTAGCTCAGGCTGGCCTCAAATTTGTGGCAATTGTCTGGCTTCAGCCTCCCAAATTTTGGGATTAGAGGTGTTTACTACCCCACCCAGCCAAACCACCACTCTTACTGGGCCCCACAGGGACCATTGTGCTTCCCAATCTAGAGATCATGTCTTGTCTCACTTGTCCTCTGGATAGCATTTGACATGGCCAGCCCTTCCTCTTTCTTGAAATACCTGCTCTTCTGGTTTCTTGACATTCCACACAAGTAGTCTTCCTCCTCCCTTGGCTGGTCACTTTCTCATTGATGAGACACAATATCCTACATTCATAATTCAAAGGAAGAGAGGCTTAATTACTCATGGTTTCCATCTGATTAGGCAGCTCCAATGCAGAGACAAAATGGTGGAAAGGTGTGGTGAAGCAAAGCCACTTAGTTTATGGCAGCTGGGAAGCAGAGCCATGGAAGAGTGCCAGAACAAAGAAGTCAGAGAGCAGACACAGACCCCAAGAGCGTGCTTCCCTGACCTGCCCATACACACCCAGAAGTGTGCTGCAATGTCCCAGGGTAGAGCCCCAACCCAAGCTGAACCTCCACCCTATCTGCCACATCTCTCAATATCTACTTGGTTGTTTGTTTGTTTATTATGGTGCTGGAGATCAATCCCAGGGCCTTGTGCATGCAAGGCAAGAACACTACCGCTGAGCCACATCTCCAGCCCTTCACCATCCATTCTGTCCTTTATATCCTCCGTCTCCCCCTCTTTCCAGCTCAGCCTCTGAACATGGACATGCCCTTGGGCTTCAGTGCTCCCTCTTGCAATTATATCATTTATCCTTTGTAGCGTTGTGAAAATTACCTAAGGTGGTATATGTGTAGCTTAAAAAGCATTCCCCCCCCCCTGGTGAATTATAATTGTGCTGTCATGCATCACTCTGCTAAAATGAACTGCCTCCTCCTCCCCACACATTCTTGTCAAATGGCTGCAGTGTTAGGAAACAGACTTAGGGGGAAATGACTTTCCCACGAAGGCTAAGTAAATAAGTATGACACTAAGGTTTCTTTCCCCAAAACCTTGATCTAAGAAAAGCCCTGTGTCTCTTCAGGACCTGAGAATTCCTGTTTTTTAATTCATTCAGCTTTAAACATTTCAGGAGATGAAGTATGCATGAGTGTGGGTGAGTGGCTGTCCAAGTACAAATCAACGACGGAAGGCATCTTCTGAGATTTTTGCTGTCAGAGCTCTGAGGACCAATTCACAGCCATGTCCTTCTATTAAGTGAACCATGCATTAAACAGAAGTGGGGTGGGTATGGCTGTGCATGCTGTAATTCCAACACAGGGGAAGCTAAGGCAGGAGGATCTTGATCATTTGAAGTAAGCTTGGGCTACATAATGAGTTTAAGACCAGGTGGAACTACATAGCAAGACTTTGAAGCTCTAATCTGATGGCCAGGAAAGTCATTCATCCACCCAACAAATCTTCAGTGGCCAGATGTCCACCACCACGCTTGGTGCTGAGGAAACGGCAGTGAATGAGACAACAAGCAACAAGGTCTCTGCCCTGAGTTGCACCTGGACAAGGGCAGGACACCAGCAGGGAACATGGAATATTAGCCCTGTGGGAATCTGGCACGGCAGCTGCAACAGATCAGAAACACCTTCTTTTATGTATTTGGTATGATGTCTCACTACACAATTCGAACTCAGTGATCCTTCAGTTCTTGGTCTCCCCAGTTCTGGGATTACAGGAGTGTGCCCCCACGCTGGTCTCAGGAACACTTCTTTTTTTTTTTTTTTTTTTTTTTTTTGTGGCTGGCTCTGAGTGTGAGACTGGTGAAGCATGTGCTGCTGGGGATCAAACCACGGTCACTGCAATTACCTAACCTTGCCTAAACTTGCCTAAGCTTCCTTAAGCGGGTGCTTTAGTCCCCTGAGGTACCTCACTGGCCCTAGAAACACCTTCTTTTTTTTTTTTTTTTTTTAATTAATCTGGTTCAAACTTTATTCCCAGGCTTCTCCAGCTTAATTGGATACAAAGAATGAATTGTATGTAAGCAAAAACTGAAAAGAGCTGCAGTGTCCAAGGAGCTTAGGCTTAAAAAATATTAGACATCTAGATTTTATCAGATCCATAAACAAAAACAATTTTTAAAAGCAGTCGTAATATAAAACAGCAGCCCCCAGTAATTTCTTCCAAGTTTGATCTTTTTCAGAAGCTGACTCAGTTCAGTTTGCCTCATTCTTAGAAGCCTCATCAAAATTCTCCCCAAGATCTGGAACCTCGTCATCCTCCTCCTCCAGTAGCAAGCGGTGCTTTTCCATCCACAGATTGTTTGGGCAGAGCTTCAGCCAGTCTCCTTAAACTGGTCAGACTGTCTGCACCAAGCTGCTTCAAGATGCTGGGTAGCATTTCTGCCAGTTGTTTCGTCTCAGCATAGCCTGTAATGGTGAAAGTGTTTGCTGCCAGAGATGCCTGAACTTTTGGGTTGCTGAAGTGGAGAACTGTTCCCTTGTTTGTAAACACATTCACCTCTTCCAGAGATATTGTTTACCCCTAACTTCTTTAATGAGAACTGAAGTTTTTTATCATCTGCTGTGGCTGTTCTATGAACCACCTTCTTCTTTCTGCGAGCAGTTCCTTTCCCACCAATGCGCACTTGTGCCTGCAGTTTGGCGAGTTTTTCCTGGTTCATGATAGCTTCTTTCATCTTGTCGGAGCAGTTATGGGGCAGCACGGGGGACTAGGGCTGGCGCTCAGGAGGTCTGAGATTAGGCACACACACGCGGGGACCCAAGATGGCAGCTGGGGACCCAAGATGGCAGCTCAACACCTTCTTGAAAGTGACTTGAAAGCTGAGAACTAACTTCTGAGTAATTACCCAAAATATCTGAAATCAAGATTTAGAAGAGAGATCCGCACACCTGCATTTGTGTGTAGCCCTATTCATGGCAGCTAAACTATGACATTACTCCAACATTCCATCAAGGGATGAATAAATAAAGAAAATCTGTTGTATATACACAATGAAACACTACCTAGTCTTGAAAAAAGAAGAAATCTGTCCTTTGTGACAACATGAGTGGAATTATAGAGCATTAAACTAAGAGAAATAAGCCAGGCACACAACAGCAAATACCAAATGTTCTATCTATAATACCTGAACTCATCAGAAGCAGAGTGTAGTATGGTAATTACCAGAGGCGAGTTGCGGGGAAAGTGCAGAGGTCATGATCAAAGAACACAGAATGAAGTTATACAAGAGGAACACAATTTTTTTATTTTTTTATTTTTTTATTCTTTTTGTCTTTTTGAGACAGGGTCTCACTATGCAGTTCAGGCTGGCCTTAAGCTCACTTTGTAGCTCAGGCTGCTCTCGAACTCACAACAATCCTCCTGCCTCAGCCTCCTCAGTGTTGGGATTACAGGCATGCACCACCATGCTTGGCCCCACAATTGTTTTTTTTCTTTCTTTGAGATCTATTGCACAGCATAGTGAAGATAGCTAATAATCAAGGGCTGCACATTTCAATATTGATAGGAAAATAAATCTCCTATGTTCTAATCACAAAAACGTCAAGCATTTGAAGTGAAGTGAGGGTTAATTACTTTGATTTAATCATTTCACGCTGTATGAAAAAACCATAACGTCACTTGTACCCCACAATACATACACAGCCCTAATCTGGCAGGGCATAACTTTTTCCCGAGATTGGAGTCCTAGTGTTTTGCTCAGGCTGGTTTTGATCTCCTTGGCTCAAGCCATCCTCCATCCTCACCTCTCCCCTGTCTGGAACTACTGAGGTGTAGCATGCCAAACTTTGTCAACATATTTAAACAAAAAGATGTCTGTGGATTGGGCTTAGGAAAGATCAAATGGGAAGCTTCCAACATATGTAAGAACCTAAACTTCTGAGAAGGTACAAACAGGCTGGAATGGGGATGAGAATGGATCCTTCCGGGGATTGAAGCTACCTTAAGGGCCTGGGGTGATCTCCTGTAAGAAACCAAGGGAGCCTCAAAGAGCTTATTTGTCCTAAAAGAGAGCCATCAGAAGCAGATACCAGCCTCTGCTGGGATCCCATAGGCTCGCTTCTCTCAGACCTCAGTCGGTAGCCAGGAGCACCATTTGGCTCAAATGCTAATCTTCAACTAATAGTAACCTCTGCTGCTGTTAACAAAAAGAAAAGAAAAAAAAAAGTCGAGTTTGGACTAGATGACCTTCAATATCAGTTCTCCATCTCCCAACCCAATTTGCTTCCTTTTATCAGGAAATTTTCACCAGTTTCCTTAAATTCTGTCTTCCCTATTTCCTCTCCCCCACTAGGAACATCTAGCAGGACAGCATTTGATATCATTTTCAAATGATGTCAAAATAATATTTTCTATCTCTCGACTGGGCTGTGAACTCTGAACTGTGGAACTACTCCTAGTGTATGTGCACATGCCTCCTGTGAAAACTGCTGATCCTGAGATGAAGTCACTCCCAGGCAAAATTCAGAAAATTTCCTGCGAGAAAGCACAAACTTGCAGGCTGGGGAGTGGGGGAAGCTCATACTTTTGATGACTAGCCTCAAGATCTGTCTAAAATAATATGCATCAGAGTCTTTCACACACTTCATGTTTGCATGCTTCACTTGTATCTCTACCAAAGTTTATTTTTACTATCTTTAACTGCAACAATTTAGACAGACAGGATGCTCCCAGCAACAGCTTCCACCAATGAGCTTATGCCAGCTCCTGCCTGCATTCTCCAAGACCAATGGCTTTTGTATCCAAGCAGTTTATGCGAATTTCCCCCTTTTAATAGCAAAAGCCTTCCCTCTGTGGGTGCATCTGCAGGTTGCCAAAATATACATCTCAGATTATAATCCTTTTGCTTGTTCCTGAATAAATTCTTTAACCTTGGGAAATAATTTTTCTCTGCTGTTTCTTTTCTGCTTTGCTTTTTTTTTGGGCATGGGGTATAGAACTCAGGACCTGGAGTAAGGACCAGGCACTTACACCACTGAACTATGTCCCCTGCCCTCTTTTCGGCTTTGATATAACTGTATGCTTATAGGAATGATCACAAGCCCGTGCACACTAGATTGCTTTGGTTAGTAAATGCTTGCATGATTGCATTTGAGCCTCTCTACAGCCCGAGGCACTACCAGAATCACGGCCATCATTTGCCAGTTCACAGAGGTTCAAAGGGGTTTTAAAGGGGCGATCAAGCTGCAAAACCAGGCTCCGTAGCTTATTGCCTGGGTTCTGGTTCTGATCCAAGAGATGTTTGACCAAAATAATAATAATAATAATAATAATCTTCACTGTTTCCATGCCTGTAAAACAGAGCTGGCATCTGCTTCGCAGGATTACCATGATGATCAAAGGGACATGGCATACAATGCCTAACATATAATAAGCACTCAATACCTGCCATACATCAGCTTTTCTGTCAGATCAACATCCTTTCCTCTTCTTACACCCCCGCGTGTCCCACGTGCCTCACGTAAATAAGCGAGCGCGCAGGCGCCCCGGGTCGGCGCCAATTGGCCGCCCAGCAGGGGGCAGTGCCGCGCACACCGGCCTGGGCTCTAGATCCCCAGTCAGTTGGTCACCTTGTCTGTGGGTCGGTGCATCTGGCCGCCGGCTTTGCGCCCGCCATGGCGCCCTGGTTGCGGTTCTTGTGGCTGCTGGGACTGATCCCGGGCGCGACCCCTGCCCCTGCATCCCTGGAGTCTCCGGCCGCCGACGTGGTGGGCTGGGAGCTGCCACCCCCGGAGCTGTTGGGGCCCACTCGCTTCGCGCTGGACGCGTACAACCACGGCCGGGCTGCGGGGACGGAGGCTGTGCTGGGCACAGTGCGCGGGCGAGTCCGCCGGGTAAGGATGCATGGGCGCCGGGCGCTGGGCCTCGATCCGGGCATGGGGAGAACTCTGGCATAGACTTGGGGCGGGCCCTGGATAATCGAGAGAACAACTGGGAAGGGGCAGAGGGCACAGGTGGAGCATGGGCACAAAGGAGGGAGAGGGTTGGCTGTGACTGCCTTACTCGCTCCTCTGTTCAGGCCGGCCAGGGCTTGCTGTATTCCCTGGAGACGACCCTAGAGGAACTATCCTGCAAAGACCCCATTGTGTGCCAGCTCCCTGTGTCCAAGAAAACCTTGGTGAGTGATTTCCACCCCTGTTCCCCCAGCCCCACGCCCAAACAGCAGTTGGGATATTGGTTAGCATGTAAGGATCTGAGGCAGCAGTTACTTCATCCTCAGTTACTTCTGAGGCCTCCACCTCCAGACACCAAGAAGTGTCGGGGTGCTTGCTGGCTATGCCTTTCTCTCTACTGTGGAGCTATTGCTCTAGGTGTGTATGGCCTCTGAGGAGCTTTATAGATGCATTTGACTAGACCTGTTCCCATCATAGTCCCCATACTGGCTTATCCTCTTTCTCCAGCTCTGCAGCTTTGAAGTCCTGGAGGAGCTCGGAAAACACATGCTGCTGAGGGAGGACTGTGGCCCTGTGGATACCAAGGTTACAGGTGCTGGGATACCCCAAGGAGGCTGGGATAGCCTACATCACTGATGGCGAACCTTTCAGAGCTTTAAGTGCTAGTAAACAGTCCACTGTGGCACATGTGCTATGCATTCACCACCACTGGCCTAGATCGTACTTCACTCTGGGGTCAGCTTTGATTTTCTCTCTGTTCTAACCCTACCCAGACCTCAGAAATGAGACTTTCAGTTCAATCCTTCCACTGTCGAGCAGAGATCCCTTTCCCAAGGTGAGGAGCTCATATGAAGGGAACTAGCTGATGCCTTTTTCTCAATCTTCTCCCTTCACCCTGGAGGAGGGCTCCTGAGTCAGGCTGAACTCCTAAAGATCCTCCTGCCTTTCCAGGAGTTTTCTATGAAGATAGCTTCAGCCTTCAAGAACTTTGTTACCACCTATAACCGAACTTATGAGTCGAAGGAAGGTAAGGACTCAGCTCTGACTGTACCTGACCCCTTCAAGATTAGGGTTGTACCCCAACTAAGGTGAGAGGGCAAGGACACAAATGCAGTATGTACTTTCAAGGACTTATTCCCCAAGTTCTTTTCTAGCCTCCAGGACTGGGTAGCCATCCCAGGTATGTGCTCCTGTTATCTTCCCAATTAGGAATAGTGGCTCTTTTCGGGAGGGTAGGATGGAACAGAGGCTAGATTTTTCTCTGGGAAAGGCCCCCTGCACCATGGCTTTTCCTGTGACTTATCCTGGGGATGCCCCATAGGACCTATTTCAGTTACTGTTTTCATACCTGGGAGATCAGTGCTCCAATCTGGCTCTCAGAATTGATCACAGGTCCTTCTCTATCTAGCAGGTCTGCTCCTGAAGCCTCACCTTCCCCAGGGTTCTATCCTTAAAGAGAGCTTTAGGGAAAGCCCAGAATCCACCTACTCCCCTGGGAAACCTCTGCCTCTTAGCTCTACTCACCACTACTCTTATGATCTGTGTGGCATCTGAGCTTCTCCTGTCCTGCTCTTTGGTCCTCAGAAGCCCAGTGGCGCCTGTCTGTCTTTACCAGAAACATGGTGCTAGCACAGAAGATCCAGGCCCTTGACCGTGGTACAGCTCAGTATGGGGTCACCAAGTTCAGTGACCTCACAGGTAGGCTTGGAGCCTGGGAAAACAAGGTTTGCTCCCCAGGCCTCTGGTTGACCTGCAGCACTCCTCTATGTCTGCCCCTAGAGGAAGAATTCCGCACCATCTACCTGAACTCCCTCCTACGAGAGCAATCTGGCAAGAAGATGCGCCTAGCCAAGGCTGTGGGTGATGCTGCCCCGCCTGAATGGGACTGGAGGAGGAAGGGGGCTGTTACTGAAGTCAAGAACCAGGTTGGAGTCCTGGAAGTGACAGTGGCCACGCATATTATTACTAGGCTAGGGGAGGGGTCCTGCCCAAATGCTATGTATCTCTTGCAGGGGATGTGTGGATCCTGCTGGGCCTTCTCTGTCACAGGCAACGTGGAGGGCCAGTGGTTCCTGAACCGGGGCACCCTGCTTTCCCTCTCAGAGCAAGGTATGCATCCTGTTCCATCCTCCCTGTCTCCAGTCTAGCCCCTCCAGAGGGTTCCTCAGAACCTGCCTTTTCTCTCCTAGAGCTCTTGGACTGTGATAAAGTGGACAAAGCCTGCATGGGTGGCTTGCCCTCCAGTGCCTACTCAGCCATCAAGGATTTGGGTAGGCATTAATGGGGTCAGGAGGAAAAGCAGATGTCTCTTGCTCTCTGTAAAATGCCAGCTTGCAAGGGGAAAGATCAGAGAATGGAACTGGAATTAAGTCTTACTGCTGACCTTCTGGGTATCATGGTACACACTTGCTATCCCAGCTGTCTGGGAGGCTAAAGTAGGATTGCTGTGAGTTCAAGCCTAGCCTGAATGGCATAGTGAAACCATCTCAAAAAGATAGCAACAAAAGTAAATTCTGTGTCAATAAAAGGGATCAGCCAGCATTAGCAACACAGCACACCCGAGAGGAGGTGTGGCTCTAAATTGATAGTTCAAGCCGGGCGTGGTGGCGCAGGCCTATAATCCCAGCACTTGGGAGGCTGAGGCAGGAGGATTGTTGTGAGTTCGAGACCAGCCTGAGCTACAAAGTGAGCTTAAGGCCAGCCTGAACTGCATAGTGAGACCCTGTCTCGAAAAGACAAAAAAAAAAAAAAAATAAATAAATAAATAAAAATAAAAAAATAAAAATAAATTAATAGTTCAGTTGGTAAGCTATGGTGGCACGGATAAAGGCCTGGACTGGGAAAGGACTGTCAACAAGACAAACATGCTGAGGTCCACAATCCAGGAAGGCTAGAATGAACCCTCAGCATGGGCGGGAGCTGGGAACTGAGTCCTGTCCCTGCCACTGTTTCTGTGGGTCACTGGCTGCTCTCTCCCCCACCTCCCTTTCTAATTACTGTATCTTCTCTGGAATTTAGAGGTTCCTCAGAGGGGAGGGCCTGTGGCCTGGGATGGATGACGCATGTGGGACCTTGTATATCAGGGAAGAAAATCAGGTGTCCACTCACCCTCTGCATTGCTCCCTAGGAGGACTGGAGACAGAGGATGACTACAGCTACCAGGGCCACATGGAGGCCTGCAGCTTCTCAGCAAAGAAGGCCAAGGTCTACATCAATGACTCAGTGGAATTGACCAAGAATGAACAAAGTGAGTCAGGGGCAGGAAGAGGCCAGGCAGGGTGAAGCCGGCCCAGGTGCCCACTGATGTGGCCCTTCCCCCTCAGAGTTGGCGGCATGGCTGGCTGTGAAGGGCCCCATCTCCATCGCCATCAATGCCTTTGGCATGCAGGTGAGGTCCTGCCCCCGACCCCATCTCTTGCCCATCTTTCCCTAGATCCCTCTTGGAGCTGGCTCTCTACTCTTTATTCTCCCCCTAGTTCTACCGCCATGGAATTGCCCACCCACTCCGACCCCTCTGCAGCCCTTGGTTCATCGACCATGCCATGCTGGTTGTGGGCTATGGCAATCGTGAGTTCTGCTGACAGTCTGTTCATCTACCCTAGCCACAGGCAGGGTCAGGCAGCAGCATCTCAGGACCTCTGAGAGGGAGATCAAGTGAACTCCTAGGAACTCTCAGCCTTGAATCATGCAGCTCCTCTGTGGCTGGGAAAGCTGGGGATAAGGGAAGTGGAACAGTTATGCTGCTGGTTGTGATAAGTACCTTCCGGGTGCCCCAAAGCTGCTCCAGACCTCTGTAAGGGTAGAAGGCAGCCCACTCTTGCATTCTACTCTTTTCTAGTACTTGTCACACAGTAGGTCTACTACAGGTGTGCAAAAAATACAAAGCACTTAAGGCTCTGACTAGAGAATTTGGGGCCCCTAACCTTTTGCTCCCTACACTACTTCCCAGGCTCTGACATTCCTTTCTGGGCTATCAAGAACAGCTGGGGTACTGACTGGGGTGAGGAGGTAAGTCTTGCCCACCTGGCCCCCTGCTCCTCTCCCCTCACCTTACTGAGCCTCTCACCAATCCCCCCTCCCTCAGGGTTACTACTACCTGCATCGTGGGTCCGGGTCCTGTGGTGTGAACGTCATGGCCAGCTCAGCGGTAGTGGACTGAGGAGCCAGTGGCACAGGACCTGGTACTGACCAGAGCAGCTCCTTCCCAGCCTGACCCGTGTCTAGGTCTTTCCCAGGAGGCGCTACTGACTGACTTGAGGGATGGATGCTGAGCACCTTAGGGTGAATAGGGAGCCATGGGCCCTACTTTTGTCGAACCACCTGCTGGAAGCCCCACAGCTGTACCTTTGTTGAATTGTGGTGTAGCAATTAGGACCCTGGGGTGAAGAATGTTTTTGGAGCAGCCAAAGCTGAGGCAGGTAAGGAGCTGGGCTTGGATAAGGAGCAAGATGAACATATTCCCAATATAAAACCCAGCTCTATCCTCAGCAGGCTCTGGCTTCCTGTCCTGGCTTTATACTGATGTTGTAACTATCCTGGTCCCCTACATTGGGTATACTGTCCTCTTCCACATCCAGGAAACCTGTAGCCAGCTCCTCTTCTCTAACAGCAATAAAGAAGTGTTCAAGTTCCCAGTACATACAGTGTGAGTACTCAGTGCCTAAGATCAGGGAGGGGTGGTGGGGACCCTGGTGAATCAGTGAGATAGCTGGTCTTGCTCAGAGGTCTGAGGGCCCAGGTTTTACTTTAGGAACCACCATGAGATAGGATAGGGCCAAGAATGGATCTTTATTCAGGAACACTTGGCTGGCCAATTCCTGAGGCCCTCGCTCCAGTGGACAGATAGATCAGCTACAGGGAGCACCCTGTCTCATCTTCTATCAAGAAACTGCACGGGTAGAGGTCAGAGGTCACTCTCTCCATAGAGGGCACAGGAGAAGGCTATGTAGTCCAGAGCTCCAGCTGGAGCCCCAGATCCCTTGTATGGTGCCATCCGACGGATACAGTATTCAGCCTGTTCAGCTGGGAGCTCTCGCCGCAGCTCCTCAGGGGTGATGTAGTTCTGGGGGAGAGGAGGTATTGAGGCCCATTGTCCCATGCTCTACCATAGGCCCTCAGTCCCCCACCTCCACCCTACCCTTGCTGCCCAGGTCTTACCTTGTCTCCTGCCAGGATCTTGAAGGATGCCATGACTTGCTCAGCTGTGTCTGTCTCAGCTGTCTCTCGGGTCATGAAGTCAATGAAGGCCTGGAAGGTCACCACTCCAGTTGCATTGGGGTCCACCATGGTCATAATGCGAGCAAATTCCACTTCTCCCTGTAGAAATAAAGGGTTAGGAGTCATGCCCAGGGAGGCTAAAACCTGGACAACTTCCAAAGACCCCTCTTGAGGACTGTCCAGCCTTTGTTTCACAAACCAGGGACAAGATGCACCCTTTCTCCAAAGACTCAATCAACCTGGCTTTAGGAATTCTTTTGTTCTAGACCAAAACTTGCTTTGTGACCATGGAAACACTGCCTTTTGCTCATTGGTCCTAATTTTTTCCAGAGGCCATATCCTCCAGTAGTGCTGTTTCTCTATGGTAAAACACTGCAGGCTCAGACTTTGGGATGTTGGGGTCATCCAGACAAAGGTCAAAGTTAATTTAACTTTGAGTCTTCGCTAATCCCCATGGGGTGTGATGAGGAGTGGTGATGATGACATGTGTAAATATACAGTAGGTGACTAATATGTAGAGGGCATTGATGGCACTCCTGGGAAAGGACTTGGGTGCTCACCAGGTCATAGCCCATGGAGATGAGGCAGGCTCGGAAGTCATCGGGCTCCATCATCCCATTCCGCTTCTGCAGGGAGTGATGGATGTCAGGCTTGATTCCTAAACTCCACCAGCACCCCAGTCTCTTACCCCACTTGCTGTCCCCTACTGACCCGGTCAAAGTGGTTGAAAGATGCCCGGAACTCATTGAGCTGCTCCTGGCTCAGGCCCTTGGCATCTCGGGTCAGTACCTGGTTCTCCACCTCATTGATGGTACGGGCGATGGAGGTGAGCAGCTGCTCCCAGCCCACACGGATGTGCTAGAGAGTAGGAGATGGGCCAGTCAATGTGCTGTTGGTGCTTGGCCACTATTGTAGCCCCACTGTCAACCCTCTCTGTGACATCAGGCAAATCCTTGCCCTCTCTGGGCCTCTGTCCCTACCACCAAGTGACCCCTTTAGTATCCTTTCATGCTTTAAAGTTTGATGATTTATTATGTATTTGATATTGATCAGCCAGCTATAACCAGTCCTGGCCTTGCTTTAATCTGCTTTGTGACCCTGAACTGGACACTGTCCATTGCTGGGTCTCAGCATCCCCTTGGGATATGTTGCCAAGCTGAACTGGGTCCTCGTAGAAAAGGCATGCTCCATGCAACTGGGGTCATGCCTGTCTCCCCCAGGCTGCTCAGCCTTCCACTCCCCAGGGGCTAGGACCCACCTCCATGCTGTAGACTGTGTGCTTGTTGTCAAAGACCAGACTCTCCTGCAGCAGCTGGTGGTCACCCTCCAGCCGGTCGATGTTGCTCTTGTAATTGATAATGTTCTGCTCCTGCTGCCGTAGTCCTGCCATCTGCTCCTCCAGAGAACCAGCCAGCCCTGCTGCCAGCCGCCCCACCTCCTATAGGGATAACCAGGCAGAATGAGGGCTTCCAGCTCCTGGCCCTGCTCTGGCCCCAACCCCAGGTTGGCCCCACTCTCCAAGCCCTTACCTCCACCTTTGCCTGGATCCAAGGTCCCACAGCATTGGCCTGGGCAGCAAACTGTCGCCGGAGCCTCTCATTCACCTGTTGCCGTGATAGCTCCTCCTGCAGTGTCTGGTCACGGCTGGGCACCAACTTTCGGACCTGGGAAGAAGCACAGCTAGTCAGATCCATTTCTGAGAACCAGGGATAGCTTTGAGGAGAGATGGTCCTTAGCCTCTCAAATGTCAGCTCCTGTTGCTGTGACCAGATTGCCCCTTATGAACAAGCTCTGAGACACATCACTTAGGCTTAGTTTATATGCAAAATGGGCCTGTGAGATCATTTATAACTAACATAGTTGGTTTTATGAATGATAACCACATAAAATTTAATCCCACACATCAGTCGTGTGTGTGTGTGTGTGTGTGTGTGTGTGTGTGTGTGTGTGTGTGCAGGGTCTCACTACACAGCTTGAGCATGTAGTGATCTTCCTGTTTTCAGCCTCCCCAGTGCTGGGATTACAGGCATGTGCCACCACACCTGGACTCAGTCATAAGCTCAGTGCACCCAGGGGTGGGACTGGCAAGGCATGTGGTACCAGGTATCGAACCCCAGTCTCTGTGCTTGCTTAAGCAGGTGCTTAGTCTGCTGAGCTATCTCACTGGCCCTCACATATCAGTCTTGATGGGAGATTTTCCATTATACAGATGTGGCCATGACAGGCAAGGTAGTTTATCCAGTGTCATGTGGAGGCAGTAGCAGACTGCAGCTCTAGAGATAGACTCTACTCCCCATATCTTGGGACACCCAAATTTTTAGTGTGTTTTAAGAGTACATGAGAGGGTTAGAACAGGGTAAGGGTGCTGGAGGTACTGACCGTGTCCCACTTGGTATTGATGTCCTGTGGGCTAAGGGTGATATAAGGGTTGGTGGATAAGGGCCGCAACCCATATGTTTGGCAGATCTTCTGGATCTCACCCTGGATGCCCAGGATGGCACCTCGCTCTCTGTCAGCCTCAGGCAGTGTTGCCTTGAACTGCTCATGTGCTGTCAGCAGGCTCTGGGGGTGACAAGCAGGAAGGATCAGCTCCCACACATAACAGGAAGAACAGTAATGCCTGTCAAGGCCGGTCCTGCCTCCTAGCCTAGCACTCCAGAAATGGGTTTTTCCACAGGAGCCCAAAGCAATACCTGACAGGATTTGAGGCAAAATTTTTCTCCCCCTTTATTGGGAATTGAACCCCTTGCTTTTGTACCTAGCTATATCCCCAGTCCTTTTTTATTTTTATAATTTATTTATTTATATATTTTTGTATTGGTACAGGGTCTCACTACACAGCTCAGATTCATAGTGATCCTCCTATTTTCAGCCTCCCCAGCGCTAGGATTACTGGGATTACAGGCATGCACCCCAACACCCAGTCTCAGTGGCCAGCTCAGTACACCCAGGGGTGCACTGCATGAGGTACAGGGGATCAAGCCCCAGACCCTGTGTTAGCCTAAGCAGCCACATAGTCTGCTGAGCTACCTCACTGGCCCTTTATTTTTATTTAATAGAAATTTATTTATTTACTTTTGAGACAGAGTCTTGCTATATAGTTGAAGCCTTGAACTTACTATGTAGTCCATGCTGGCCTCAGACTCACAGTGATTCAGCTGCCATATCCTCCTGAGTGATTATTTTTTTTAGACAGAGACTATAAACTCAGGTGGTCTTGAATTTGTGATTCTCCTGCCTCAGCCTCCCAAGAGTGCTGGGATTATAGGCAGTGGCCACTGTACCAGGTTTTGGGGCCAGCTTTCCTGTCTCCCTACATAGTATCCTGAGGACTGCATTCCAGAATCCCTGCACCCACCTGGGTCTCCTCCACTGAGTGCACCAGCCACACATCCTGTAGGTCCTCCACTGCTCCATCCAGCCAGTTGTTGAAGGGTGCTGCCCGCCGTGCAAACTCCAGCTGCAGCTGATCAATGGTTTCCAGGAGTTTCTCCATCCGCTAGGGGCCAAGAGGACATCGGGTCAGCACCTCCTCAAGCAGGCATAGCCTTGCTCTCTAGGCCCCAGCTACCTGGCTCCAGACTACCTCTAGCGCATCCCGCCTCTTCTGAGTCAATGTGCCCAAGTTGTCCCACTGGTCACAGATGGCCTGGCAGCGGCTGTTCACTGAGGCCGCCTCATGGTAGTCCAGTTCACTGGGGGTGAGAAGAGGCCTGAGTGTGGGGCCAGGTCTGCTCTTGACTGCCCTCTTGGGGCTCAAACCAGTGCCCATAGTGGTGGCAAAGCCACAGGTGACCAAGGCAGGTGAGGGAAGAATGAGGGGACTCTGGGTAGGTGTCCCATGTTCTCAGCTCTAGTCCTTGGTGGTGCTTGGCTGGAAGGGGGACCTGATGTGCCAGAGGCAGGACTACTGTATGAGAAGGAGTGGGTCTGCAGGAGGTGGTGGCAAATCTGAGATTGAGGATGAGGTTTAGGGTAAGTAGGCTGGGGCCCAAGGTAAAAGGAGTGGCCAGACAGGAAATATGCCATGGATGGGACAAATGCAGATACAGATGGGGCAGAATGTGGGCAGCAGAGCGCTAAGGAGGTGGAACTGGGGCTCCACAAGGGGAGAAGTGAATGATGCAAGGGTGTGAGTACCACTGCTGGTTAGGAAACTCAGGACAATCTGGGATCTCGAGGAGGAAACTAAATGTGAAGGCTAGGAGCTTGGTGGGGCTCAGGGTCAAGGAGCAGAGTCAGTCAGGGGCATGGTCTCTAAGGTGGGTCCATCGCGCCTACTTGAGCTCCTGGGCTAGTGCAGCGATGTGCTCCACCCGGTCCTGGTGTGCTGCCAGGTCACTCTCAAAGGCCTCATGGCGCCGCAGCAATGCCCGCACCTCCTGTAGCGAAGCGGACTCATAGTCGCGCTGGTTTAGCATCTCCTCTTTTCCTGTTCAGAGAGAAGTCCAACTCCAGTCCCAGTAGTGGCCGGGGTGTAAGCCCAGGTGATAACACCTGCCTGTCCAGCCAACCCTAGGGGTTTTCTCTGAGATGCCAGCATAAGTGAAGCACTCATGAGGCTGCTTCATGGTTCCTTTTTGGAATTATTTGGATGCTAACTATCTCTCAATGACCCTGTGAGCCGGGTTTCTTTCATATTCCACTCTTTCTCCAGAGTTGTGCACAATCATGGGGCCTCGGTAGCCCTTGATGAACAGAATATTCATTGGATGGATGAACAATGAATGTAAAAATACTGAGTGATAATTATCTTAATTTTGCAAATAATGACCTGCATAATCACAATAACAGCAGGGACACTTCATTGAGTGTTTTTGTATTTTACAGAAGAGGTACCTGAAATGTAAAGATTTGGAGATCTTTCCAGCACCATATAAGTAGCTGTATATTAAGGAATTCTTAGTCCTAACAATTGTCCTTTATTATATCCACAATCCATTTTCATTGTCCATTCATTATTTTTTTTTTTTTTTTTTTTTTTTTTTTTTTTTTTTTTTTTTTTTTTTTTTTTTTTTTTTTTTTTTTTTTTTTTTTGGTAGAACCGGGGATTGAACTCAGGCCTGTGCGCTTCCAGGCAAGTGCTTATTCTACTGAGCCATCTCCCCAGCCCCTCATTCATTATATTTTGGGCTTGTTTTAGGACTTACTCGGAGGATTAAAATCTCTGACAAAATGCTGAATGAATGACTTTACACAGAATGATTTTTAAAGATAAATCGCAGACTTTATAACATGAAAGATAATAAAGCTTTCAATACTTTCTTAAAAGTCAGTAAATTAGTAAACATAAACCCCCTCAACCTAATACACATCTTCAATTAAACCTAGAGTTATTGTTAAACAGTGTAGCAATTCACAGGATGATATATTTCATTCATGTAATATTTCCCATAAGTATGACATAAATAATATTGGGGTTAAGAATGGACTTACCTTTGGACACCTGCTATGTATACTAAGACAGTGCTATATGACAAATTAATCAGAAAAGACAGAGGATCAGCATCTGGAGGGAGGGTTAGGGGCTTGAGTTTACAGATAAAGACTAGTCCAGACAAGAGCCAAGGTTGCAGCAAGTTAGTCTCCAGCTTCCCTGAAGAGGACCTACTCCTATCCTGACTTTTTGCTAGGATTCCACTCTAGAAGCCCAGCCTCAGGAGGTGTACCTACCCCGGGTCCAGGCTTCATGCAGAGAGGCCTTCTGCTGGAACTTTTCAGCCAGGTGCTGGAGTCTCTGTAGGCGCCGGATTTCTGAGAGCAGCCAGTCTTCATAGCCCTTTTCCACTTGCTCCAACCCTCGCCATGCATTGGCAATGTCCTGTGGGGCAGTCAGATGTGGCCTCCATCATGATTCACCCATTGCGCAGATGGGGCCATAGAGCCTATGGTCACTCAAAGTACGTGGGCAGAGCTGGGGCAGCCCCAGGCCTGGCCTGGCTCACCGAGACCAGCTTGCCCTCGGAGGGCATGAAGGCAGGCCGGTGGCTCAGCCGCAGCTTGGTCTGCAGTGTGTTGAAGTTGATCTCCAGCTGGCACTTCTCCTGAACACGGGGTGGCTTGTGCAGGCGCCGGTAGTC
Organism: Ctenomys sociabilis; assembly: GCA_004027165.1. Lineage (NCBI taxonomy): Eukaryota > Metazoa > Chordata > Mammalia > Rodentia > Ctenomyidae > Ctenomys > Ctenomys sociabilis. Next base: position 39,598 of record PVKA01012460.1, read on the forward strand.
CCGAAAGTCCTCCAGCTTGCGCTGCATGGCACTCATGCTGGGTTCACCCACCCGGTTCTCCAACCATGGGACAGTACGGCGGATCCACTCCAGCAGCTGCCAAGGCCAGGCAGGAACAAAGCAGAGAGTGCTAACTGCCTACCTCACTTACTGTTCTCCACCCACACTAGAGGGCTGGGCTTCAAGTACATGGGGTAACTTTCATAACTAATAATCTGTCCCCTTTGGCAGGGAAAGAATAGCATTGTTTTTTGTTTTTTTACTGCTGGGTTATCAAACCTAGGGCTTCATGCATGCTAGGCAAGTGCTCTACCACTGAGCTATACCTCCAGCTCCAGGATAGTTAATTTCTGAGCATATGGGCCAGTATAGGTTGGCATAGAACAAAGGGCCACATGACAGCCTAAATACAAAACAATGGATCAATGGACAAATGACTGAATAATAAGTAGATCAGGAATACCCAGGAATGCAGGTAAGCAGAAGGGCAGGTGATGGACAGGTTGAAGCAGGAGGAAGCTGCAGGGAAGCCTCTTGCTCAGGCCTATGTTGGGGGTTAGCAGGGTCAGGAAGGCCAGCAGGGTCAACGGGGGAGAAAGCTGAAGGGGGCTCTCTGGCCCCTGCCCCACCTCACTGGCCAGCTTCTCATACTCCTCCATCAGCTTCTCATTTTCCTGGTTCACAGCTAGCACTTTGCAGATCCTGTTGGCAGCTGTCTCCGCCTGTGGTGGGGTGGGTGTGAGGGTTGGCATTTAACATAAGGTGCCTCGGACACCCCTACCCACTTTCCCTCTGTAAAGCCTTAAAAACCTGGACTGGTGCAAATTGTAGTGGAGCATGAAGGGAGCAGATGTCTAATGCGGGGGGGGGGGCATCTAGACCAAAGACCTCTGTTTTGGAGCTCCCTGAGGACAAGTGCTTGTACTTCAGATGGTGGCTCCCTTAAACCTACTGGTTAGGCACCTCCAGCTATTGGGCTGCTGTCAAGATTGGGCTCTTGGGCCTTGCCTGAAGCACACATAAACCTCCTTAACCTCCTCAGCTTAACCCCCTCCAAGGGTTGAGCATCTAGGCTCTCCTTACCTGCTCGGCCCCAGCAAAAGCATGGTAGAAGCAGGAAACATAGGTCATGATGGCTTTTTCATCTGGCTTGGGGGTGTTCACAATGTCTGTAGAAGAGCAGCAAAGCATATGTTGACCAAAGCCAGGCAGAGAAACCGCTTAGAGTGGAGACAGCGATGGAGACATCTAATAGCCAGCTACCAGCTGCTCCATCTTTTTCTTCTTCAAGCCCTCTCTGATCACCATGGGGCCTGGCAACATCCCACTCCATGGATTAAGCAAAGCATGAAGCCATGGGCGACTGAGCAGACACCGGGGCCTTCATGAGGGATCAGTTACTGCCAGGTGCCCTGACTCTGTCTTTTCCCCACATCTATGAGTTCCAGTCCCAGAATCAGTCTTCTCCATTGGTGCCCACATAGCCAGAGCACCATGAGCAACAGACCAGCAGAGAATGTTTGCTGCTTCATTAAATGCCTTGCTTGCTCACAATCAGAGGCAGGATGTACATTAGAGGGGATGCCAATTTTGAGAAACCAACATTATCCCAGGTACCCAGAGAACTGGGATATGAGATGGGGTGGGGGCATTTCATAGGCAGGACAGAGCAGGGAGACACTATGGAGGGCTCCTGGAGAAGGGGGGCAGTGAAAGGAAACATTGTAGCCAGCAAGCAGGATGAGGGCCAAGGCACCCCAGGAAGAAGGAAGAGCAGGGTGCAGGTATGGCACCTGGACCGCACTCGCCTATGAGGAAGAAGGGTTCTGGCCTGCACAAGGCTCAATCTCACCTTCTGATCTTTTAGCTCCTGATTGATGTGGGTTTTTTTTTTTTTTTTCCTCTCCTTTTTAGCAGAACAGGGGATTGAACTCAGGCCCTTGCACTTGCCAGGCAAGTGCTTACTTTATTGAGCTATTTCCTTGGCCCCTCAATCTCACCTTCTGCATCCAACATCTTCGGGATGTCGAGGTACTTCTCTGCTACCTCAAAGGCAGTGTTCAGGTTGCCAATGGGGTCATCCTAGAGGGTGTGACATGGAGAGATGAAAGATCAGATGAGAGCAGAGGCTGAGGGGTTGGGGCCAGGGTGGAGCAGAGGCCCACCTTGCGCAGTTTGGCATAGTCAATGAGGTCAGGCCGGTGTCGGTGGATGAGAGCACAGAGGGCCAGGCCATCCTTCCAACTAGACAGAGACAGGGGATGTCAGGCATATGCTCAAGCTGAGGCCAAGCCCCACCCTTGGCCCAGGAGCACCCCAGCAGGCTGGCTTCATCTGACGAAGGGAGTAAAGTACACGCTTCTGTACTCTTCAAGTTTGGCTTCCATACTGTCTCTGACTGCAGCACATTTTCAGGGATGTTACTCATGTTCCCTGCTGCAGGATTTCTTGATACCTTTCCTGGATTCAACATTTACATTTACCTCCTATTTTATTTTTATTTTATTTATTCTTTTTATTTTTATATTTTATTTTTAGAGGAGGGTCTACAGAGTATTCAGGGTCTCACTACTAGATCAGACTCATAGTGATTCTCCTGTTTACAGCTTCCTAAGTGCTGGGATTACAGACTGAGCGCCATCAGGCTCAGTCTCAATAATCGTAGTCTTAGTGTTCCCCTGGGGGCAGGGCCGACATGACAGGCCCAAGGTTAGAACCCCTAACCCCTATGCCTGCTTGCAGGCACTTTAATCTGCTGAGCTATTTGGCTGGCCCTGCCTCCTATTTTTAGACACAGTGATCCCTCTGTGGCCTGGGGCTTGGGACAAAGAACCTGTGCATTGCCCTCCCTGACCAGGCAAGCTCCTCAGTTCCCCAGTGCTGGTGAGTTTACAGACCTGGTGTGAAAGTTCTGCACATTAACATTTCGGTATGGTGCGGTCTTCCGTTGGCACCACAACAGCAGGCCTTCCTTGGCAGAGGTTTCTGGAGGGGGCACAGAAATGGGAGCATTAGTTGGGAAGAGATCTGACCCAGCCCGCCCCTGCCCTGGCCTTTTTCCTCACCACTCACCCTCCACAGAGATGTCCTGGATGGCAAAGCGGAGGATGATGGTCCAGATCATGCCCAGGGTCATCTTCAGGTTACCATCAACAATCTCTGCAGGGAGAGAGAGAGAGAATAGCCTCTGATTGGCACTTGAGACCTGTGTGCCCTAATTACCTCTCTGGCCCTTGTCCACCACTCCAGGGCTGGAACCTAGTAACTAAGCACTTTAAGGTGCTCAGTAAGCACCTATGGTTATTTATTTGTTTGTTATTGAGATGGGGTATCAAGATAGGATTTGAGCTCTGCATTTTCCTGCCTTAGTCTCCTAACTGCTGGGATTACAACATGTGCTCCCTTACCCAGTTCTACTTTTATTTTTAAATGATTTATTGACCACCTACCAGGTGCCAGGTGCTATGCCAGCATGCACTTTGGGTACATTTATTCCTTTTGGTCTTTCCCTGAGATGGGGACGAGTATGCCCATTGTTGAGGTGAGGAACTGAGGTTCAGAGATGACTGATTGATACCGGAGAGTTGCCTGATCCCTCCAGGTCCTTTCCTGCCCCTCCTCACCTTCAGCACCAATGGACACCAGCTTCACCCCCTTGCTGGCAATGAAGTCCAGGGCCTTGTTGACATTGGCGATTTTGTGGAAGCGCATCTTGCCTTTATCTGGCCTGGGCAGCCTCTCTCCTGAGGAGAAGAAAAATCAAAGGTTGAAAGTCATGCAAAGCAGCCCACAAATACACAGCCTGCCAAGTTCCCTCCTTCAACTGTTGTCTCTGCTCCACACTTCCCCTGGCTCCTGGGGCACTGAGCATGGATGTGCATCCTCACCTGAAATGACCTCCAGGAGCAGCATGAGCTTGAGGCCATTTCTGAAGTCCTCCTCGATGTTCTCAATCTGGGTGCCTGCCTTACGCAGATGTGAGTTGCACCAGGCAGTGAAGGTCTGGGGACAGAGGACAGTGCTGAGATTCGCACAGGCAGTATACATCTCAGAGCCTGAGGCCCAGAATGCATGTCTCCTCTCAGTTGCTGACTTGCCGTGGATCTTGGGGCCCTCCCTTTCTCGCTCTGAGCTTTAAATGTTGTGAAGGGGAGAAAATTGCATTTATGCTAGTTCTAGAGCCAACATTCTAGCTTTGGCTTTTTTTTTTTTTTCTAAGACAAGAGTCTTGTTGTGTAGTTCAGGCTGACCTTGAACTCACAGTAATCCTCCCAAGTGCTGAGATTACAGGCATGCACTACCATCACCATACCTGACTTGGCTGATCTTAAGGACTGAAAGAGGACTTCTACATTTTAACAAAACCCAAAGTATGGGCTCCTCTAAGGTGCAGGGATATAAAATGAGAAATTCTAGATGGAGTCACATGCACCTTGAGGGCTATGGGCTGGTTTCCAGGGAGACCCTGAGTATGCAAGGACAATACAGGTTGTGGATGGTTCACCAAGCACTCAGGCCCAGCCTTACCTAGCTTCTGGAGTGAGCTTCCTGTCCTTGGACATGTGTAATTGAATACTGAGTACTACCCAATGGGAACCCAATCACCAGAGAGGTCACTTGTCTTTGCAGTTCTTTCTAACCCTGGGTCTCAACAGGGAATAGGACAGGGATAGGGGCACAGGCAGGTCTGGGTACAATGTGTGAAATGTGTTCCCTTCCCTAGAGGAACTCATAGCCAGTCAAAGAACTATGCTGGTGTGAGAAGTGACAGAGAGAAAAGAGGAAGTATCTTTCAAAAATTGCCAGGGAAGAGGGATGCTACTCAGGGAGGGGCTCACATTTGATCAGAGTTGCAAAGGAAGAACAGGAGCTATCCAGGCAGGGAAGGGCAGGCAAGGGCATTCCAGGCAGGCATAGCCACTCGTTGAGAAGTTTCTCTGTTATGGAACTTAAATTTCTGGGCATTGCTGGAATGAAGCTGGGGGTGTCGGGGTATCAGCGCTGACAGGTGGGCCGGAGGGGCAGCAGGGGCCAGGTCATGCACGATCTTGGATGTTAAGCTGGGGAGCTTGAACTTGATCCTGAGAGCCACAGGGACTCAGCAAAGCTTCAGGCAGAAGGGAGGCGAGCAGAACAGTGTTCCAGAGAACTCCTTCTGGTTGCAGGAGTGGAGACAAAAGCTTGGCAAAACAGAAGGCAAGGGCAGAGGAGGGGTGTTAGGGGGCAGGATCAGGAGGCAAGATCAGAGGCAGGCAGAGGCTTTATTTTTCTTTTGTCTCTTGCTGAATCCTGGCACCTAACAGCAGTGGAACTTCTAAGGAAAAAAAAATTATATATATATATATATATATATATATATATATATATATATATAGAGAGAGAGAGAGAGAGAGAGTCTTACTATGTAGTGCTATAGTGCTGCAGACTGGCCTTGACCTCATGGTGATGCCCCTGCCTCAACTTCCTGGGTGCTGAGATTATAGGTATGCATCACGCATGACCCACAAATGTTTTTGTAAAAAAAAAGGACAGGCATCAGATGTGAGAAAAGGGGAGTGTTCTACATCCGTGGAAATTATTGGATGAAGGAATTACTGCTAAGAAAGATAGCACAGGGGCTGGGGAGACAGCTCGGTGGAATAAACACTTCCCTGGCAAGCTCAAGGCCCTGAGTTCAATACCGAGTTCTGAAAAAAAAAAGAAAGACAGCACATAGGAACAGGGATGGGTAGGGTTAAAGGGATAATTAAAGCTGTATAAAGATAATTATTACAACCTTGTGATAAATAACATTGGATGTGAAGGAAATGACCCAAATGTTCAACGACAGGATTCAAACTGACTGAGAGAACATCTATTATGGGCAGCTATTGGAAGAATGGATGAAGTGGGTAGCTGTAAACTGGGATAACTGGATCCTCCTGATATTTTAGATAACAAAGGCAAGATAAAGACTGGCATGTGTCCCGTGAGGGATACATGTGGACCTGCACGTGGGAGAAGCCTGAGTGGTGGGGGTGGGGATAGGAGCTGTTGCAAAGCAGGTGACAGCTGGAGCCAGGAGCAGGAATGACATCACCAGAGATTACCAAATCCAGGGACCACAGTCATGCTAGGAGACAGGTGCAGGAGCACAGGGTTGGGGCTGGGGGGGCAGTGTGTATCACCCAGGACACCCAGAAGTCAGCTCAGCCTCCCACCCCTGCGAGCAACTCCTGTCATCCTGTCACCTAACCCATCGGAAGCGCTCTGTTTCTAGAACTGGGATTCTTAGATCCTGCAGATAGATTGTACACAGCACTCCAGTGTCCCCTGCCCTTCCCAGGAGCCCTGCTCCGTTGCCAAACACTCAGCAGTGAATGATGACCTCGTGGTGTCTTCCCTACTCCTCATCTGCCACTCCTCATATTTTTCTCACCAAAGCTAGGATCATTTTCTCTTTAGGGAACCCAGGTTTCCCACCCCTCCACTGGGGAAAGTCTGGGAATGAAAATAGTTCAGGGAGGGAGGTGAGCTCGAGTGCCCTACAAGGCTGGGCAGAGCAGCAGCTGCTCACGGGCCCCTCTCAGGCTCCCCCAAGGCGCTGTCTCAGCATAAAGTGTCCATCTGGCTGGAGAGTCAGGTTACAGCGTAAGGGGACCCAGGACTCCCCACCTCCCTGACCCTGTGGCCTTTTCAGCAGACTCCAGGGTCCCTAAAGCAAGAGGAGTATCATGGGAAAGAGTTGGGGTGAGACAAGGGACCCAAATTGAAGGCTCCTGTTTTTCTGACAGTAGGTCTATCTCGGCCTCTTTCTAAGCCTCAGTTACCTCAATTGTCAAATCAAAGAGTGGACTCATCTTGGAAAGAATACAAAGAAGGTGGAGTGGGGTTTGATATATCTCCCTACCCCACACTCACAAGTCTCCCGGGTCCAGGATAATTCTTCAGGGTGAGCTCTCAGAATATTTATCTAGAGAGTGGGGTGGGCGTGGAGACTGTTTCCCTAAACTCCTCTTCCCCAATCTATATCTCATGGCCCAATACGTTTTTGTAGCAGAAGTGGGCCCAGCCAGTGGAATAAGCCTAGAGTGGGGGTCCCCAAAATAGTTCTTTTTTGGGGGTGGTGGAACTCAGGCCCTTGCACCTGCCAGGGAAGCGCTTATTCTACTGAGCCATCTCCCTGGCACCCCCAAAGTAGTTCTTGACACTCTAGACCCTCATGAGGACTCCCAGCCAGCTTTTCCAGCCCTAGGGGACAGCAGAGGGCTGGTGGGCAGAGCGTGGGCTGGGCAGTGGCAAAGTGGGTTAAAATTGGGCTGTGCCCTGCTCTGCTGAGCTGCTCAGGACACAAGGCCTGGTGACCCAGGCCTCAGTTTTGCTGTGGGAAAATGGGCAAGCACTCACTTTCCGCTGCTGTTTCTCCCAGGCCGGGTCCAGCAGCAGGTCGCGGTCCCAATCCTCCTCCTGTTCCATGTACTCGCCCCCGCTGCCCGCGAAGGGCCCCTCCCTGGACCCCAGACCCTCTGGCTGCATAACCATCATCATCTTCCTCTGGCTCTTGGCTCAGCTCCGCTCGGCGCGTTCTGGGACACCCCGGCCCTGTTAAGTAGGGCCCGGCCCAGACCCGGATCGGGTTCGCACTAAATATGGGGGAGGAGGGTGGGGCTGGACAGGGGCTAGGGCTTTCGGGTCGGGACTAGACTACAGATTGCATTGGAGCTAGGGGTTGCGGAATTGGGGGACACTGAGGTGGGTCTTGCGTCAGAGATCTGAGATTCGGTTCCAGCTCCGCGGCTTGGGCGCTGTGTGACGTTAGGGAAGCCACCGGCCCTCTCTGTTTCCTTATCTGTAAAACCAGGATGACGACACTGATAGTGGTTGCAGACCACCCAAATGGCTGCCCTAGGCAC
>PVKA01012460.1:47589-58031 GCA_004027165.1 Ctenomys sociabilis
GTGCTGAGCCGGGAAACCCCGACGCCACGGAGGCTGGAACCCAACCCAGCTAAAGCGCCTGCCAGCTCCACCAGCTAGCGGGGCTTCCGCTGGAGGGGCGGAGTCCGGCGATGGGCGGGGCGAGACTTAGCTTGGTCACCTGGACGTCTAGCGCCAATCAGATTTTGAGTGCAGCCTGGCTCATTCAATTGACCAATCAGCTCTCGGCATCCAAGAGCTCTCCCTTTGAGTCTAGCGCTCCGCGCAGCCCTTAGGGGTCTCTATTGGTCGCTGAAGACGTCCGTCTGCTGTTATCCCTGCCCCAATACGGAAGCGGCGGGGTCCTAAAGCTCCCAGAGCTGGTGGGTCCAGGCCATGGGGCAGCCATGGGCTTCTGGGAACACAGAGGGGACGCCTGCGCGGCTCCCTCTTGTGTTCACGACGCTGTGGGCTGCCGCGGTGGTCCTGGAGCTGGCATATGTGCTGGTGCTGGGTCCCGGGCTGCCCCCACTGGGACCCCTAGCCCGGGCCTTGCAGTTAGCGCTGGCCGCCTTCCAGCTGCTTAATCTTCTGGGCAACGTGGGCCTGTTCCTGCGCTCGGACCCCAGCATCCGGGGCGTGATGCTGGCCAGCCGCGGCTTGGGCCAGGGCTGGGCGTGAGTGAGGCGCGGGGTCCACGGGCAGAAAAGGGGGGGGGAGCATCAGACCCGAACCAGATTACATTTCCGATGGGTTAGATTCAGTTTGGGTTGGAGGAGCAAATATGAGTATTATCTTTTGACTCAAATATTTATTGAGCACCTCCTATGTGCAGGATGCTGTTTCGAGGATTGGGGATACAATAAAACAGATTCTCCACCATTTGGGGTAGATCTCTGTGGGGGAACAGGCCAAACTATATAGGTCTAATCAATATGTAAATTATGTTGTGGTGGCTTGGGAGCAAAAATAAAACCGGACTATCAAGTCAATTTAGCGAGACCATCTCAAAATACAATTTTAAAAGAGCTGGAAGCCACATGCAGTGGTGCACTCTGTAAATCTGCACCTTGGGAGGCTGAGGCAGAAGAGTAGCAAGGGCCTAGACAATTTATAGGGACTTAGTGAGACCCTGTCTCAAAAATAAAAATAGCCTGGTGATGTAGCTCAGCACCAAGGCCCTGGGTTCAATATCCAGTACCTAAAAAAAAAAAGAGGCAGGGGTGATGATGGTGCGGGAGCAGGCTAAAGGGAGTTTTCAAGTTTCTGCTTTAAAGGATTTGTTAATCACATTGATTTAATTATTCTGCTATACATTCACAAATCATAGTGGGAACATTGCAATTAAAAATAAAAGTGCTGGGTGTGGTGGTGTAGGCCTGTAATCCCAGCACTCAGGAAGCTGAGGCAGGAGTTCAAGGCCAGCCTGGCTACATAGGTACATTGTGAGTTTGAGGCCAGCCTGGACTACATAACTCACCCTCTTCCCAATAAAATAAATAAATGGGTAGTCAAGGGGGATCTCATTGAGAAAAACTTGGAGATGACTTATGTTTTTGGGCACTTGAGGGCAGAGTGTTCCAGGCAGAGGGGCCAGACTATGTAAAGGTTCTGAGAGAGTTGCATGTCTAGCATATTCCCAGAACAGCAAGAGAGGGAGGGGTGAAAGGAGACAGAGAGGTGTTAGGGCCTAAGGACCGTCTGCCACGTTGAAGGCTTTGCTTTTCATGGGAAAGGCAATGGACAGTCATTGGAGAGTTTTAATCAAAGGTGGGGGCAGAGGGTATCAAGTAAGCTTCAGAAGGCTCAGCCTGGCTTCCTGAATGAGATTATACTTGAAGGGGACACGGTCAAGAAGCTGCTGTAATAATGGCAGGGACAATTCATGGTGACTTGAGGCAGTGTGGATGAAGTCACAGGGGAAGGCAGGGGAAGGTCAGAGCTGGAAGCTGCCCCAGCCCTGCAGCCCTTGCCCTGGACAGCCTAGTACACCTTAGACTGCTTTTTCTTCAGGGAACCTGGGGCTGGGCCAGAGCAGGTGGCTGTTCTGCTTCCCCATAATGGGTGCTGGGTTTTACATGGGGGGGATCAGGGGCACTCAGAGCTCTGGGCTTTGACTCTGTGGCCTCTTTACTGCAGTTTCTGCTACCAGTGCCAGAGCCAGGTGCCACCTCGTAGTGGGCATTGTTCTGCCTGCCGTGTCTGCATCCTGCGTCGGGACCATCACTGCCGCCTCTTGGGGCGCTGCGTGGGTTTCCGCAACTACCGGCACTTCCTGTGCCTGCTGCTCCATGCCTCCGGTGTCCTACTTCATGTCTCTGTGTTGCTGGGCCCTGCCCTGGCATCCCTGCTGCGGACCCATGCGCCCCTCCACACTGCCGCCCTCCTCCTGCTGCCCTGGCTCATGCTGCTCACAGGTAGGGACCCTGGGTGACCTGCGCTGGTCCAGAGAATACAGCCCCTTCTTATGGGAGGTGAAGTTTCTGGCTGGTTCTCCTGGAACTGCCCTGGGGATCCAGTCCTGCTACTATGTGTGGGTCTAAGGGCAGCCTGGTGGGTATGTAGCACTGTTCATCAATACAGCATTCCCAGACAAAGATCAAGTTTTGTCTAGGAGAGGAAGGAAGGGTTCCAGGATTTGTTGGCAGAAGAGGAAGAGCAGTAGGGTCCGTAGGGGTGGTGGGTGGTGGAAAGCACCGTGAGAGGCACTCTCAGTGAGGGCAGCTGCATAAACAGAGGCCCAAAAAGGAGCAAAGGCACATTGGTGGGAATTGTGAGGTGAAGGCTAGGTCAGCATTGGACGGTGGAGAGTCTCGAACACTGGTGTGAGCACATGGCTCTGATTTGACTGGGCAGTGGGAAGCCAGTAGAAGTTCTGGGCAGGGAAGATCCCAGACATTGGGAGTTGGGAGGGGAAGCCTTGGGACAGGAGACTAAGATGCAGTGTTCTGAATGACATGAATACTCTTTCTTCTGACACTACCCATGCTAATATTTCCAAAGGCTTTTTACTCTGGGTTCTCTCCCTAGCAGGCTGTGTGGGCTTTCTCTCTTGCCATCTTCCTCCTGACTTTCTTACCATCCTTTGTAAACTTGTTCTGTTAGCTACCTCCCCAATTCTGAGATGTTACTGTGCCCCAGTCCAGCTTTGCCCCCAGAGACCCACCACACCAGGTGCAGACTCTGGAGGCCCACAGTGGCTCTAGGAGCAGCCCTCTTCCACCCTCCATGATGCCCCGGGATGCGCTGAGGCTCAGCGCTCTAGCCACTCCTCCTTTTGGTCATCATGGCCTCCGGTCACTGTTCCCAGGCACCAAAGTTTAGTCTTGGGCTCTGAGAAACTACGAGCATCTGAAAGGCTGTGTGACGGGTTCCACCTGTACTTATCTATTTCTTGATCTTTTCGATTTGACTTCCTTTTCCCACTTGTGTTCTCATGCCCATCCTTGTCACAGTCTGAAATGTCACCTCCCAAACCAGCCCATCAGTCAGCCCTCTTTCTGGCTGCCTCCCCTTCTCCTCACCACCTCTCATTCTTTCACTCTGATAGCTGTCCCAGGAGCTGCTGGGCCCTGCAGGCTTCTGACTGTTACCTTTCTGTCCACCTTCTTGGCTGACTGTCCACAGTGGCTACGTCTGTAATTCCTCCTCTGTTCAGACATCTCCTTCTGTGATATCTACTCTTCCCCTGCTGGCTTCCTTGGGGGTTTCCTACCTTGTACAGACTCCAGACTCTGCATTTTTTTCCTGCCTTGCTTGTCTCCTGTCCTGTCTACTGCTTCCAGAAGGATCTGTGCACGGCTCATGACTGACTTTCCTTTCTTTCCCCAACTACTCCAGCCTGTCTTCTACCCCAACCTTCTCTGAAATGACCATGGATCCAGGCTGTTTGCACCAAATCGACAGGACCTTCCAGTTCCCTTTTTACTGGAAGAGACATTTTAGACTAAAAACTGCCAATTATTGCATCCTTAACTTTTACAGCTTTGGCTTCACTGATACTTCTGACTTTTGTAGTGTTTCCACCTTTCTGGTTTAAGTTTATTGGCATAATTCAGATATACATAATGATCACAGTCATCATAGGGAACTTATACCTGTACATGATGTATCTTAGTTTCCCTTTTTATTTTAATTTTATTTATTTTACTGGGGATTGAACTCAGGACCTTGTATGGCCAGGTAAGTGCTTATTCTACTGAGCTATCTCCCTGCGCCCCCCCCCCCCCATTTTATTTTTGAAGTGGGGTTTTGCTAGTCTTGAACTCCAGAGTTCAAGTGATCCTTCCAGCTCAGCCTCACAGTTAGCTAGAACTGCAGTCACCCATCACCATATGAAGTTGCTCTCCCGGTTATGTGATGTCTGAGGGTAGCCCGGTCTTAGCCACTCTGGGGGCTTCAAAGCCCCAGGGTCCCCACCGGTTACATATTTGTGTGTCTAACCTGAGACTGCATCTCACACTGTGGACTCTGCCTCACCTCTGCCTGTCTGTCCCATCTGCAAGCAGAATATTCTCTCCCCACTTTATCAGAATAGATGAAGTTCCCCTGCTCTGCCCTCTCAGCATTTGCATGGCAACCTTCCTATCATGAGGCTCTTCTTTATTGAGGTAAAATTTGTCATTTTGGCAGTTTTAAAATGTACATACACTTTAAGATGGACATGGTGGCTTACTCCTGTCCTCCCAGCAGTCAGGAGGCTAAAGCAGGAGGATTGCATGAGTTCAAGGCCCACCTGAGCTACATAGTGAGACCTCTCAAAAAAAGTACAATTTAGTGGCTTTTAGTATATTTACAATGTAGTGTAGCTATTTCCACTATCAAATTTTTGAATAGTTTCACCCCAAATAGAAATCCTGAACCCATTAAGCAGATCCCCTCCACTCTTCCCTAATCTCTCTGGCAGCCACTAGGCAGCTTTCTCATTCTGTGCACTAGTGGATTCAGCACGTCTTATATAAAGAGCACCACATAACACGTGAGCTTTTGTGTCTGGCTTCTCTCACTTAGCACGTTTCAGGGCATCTTGTAGTTCATTATTCAGCAGATATTGTCTGACAAAGATGGTACAAAATGTTGGCCCTTTCTTTTATAACACAGATCATAGTTGTAAAGAAATAGAAAACTATCTTCTTAATGTGTGAGAGCTTCCTAAAGGCAGAGATGCCATCTCATCTCAGTATTTACAGTATCTGGGATTTAGTCACCGAGTTTGTGATACATGAATGGAAGTCATATCACAGGCAGGGTTGTCTGTCCTGCTCGCCAGTGCATTTCTGTAATTCAGCATGGGTTGGCAGTGAGTAGCAACTGTGTTTGCAGAGTGGGGCAATTGGCTGTGGAGGGTAGGGGTGGACCCTAGGGGAGGAGTGCGCTCCGAGAGGGCTGAGCCCATCTGCCCCCCTGACTCTCTCTGTTTTCTCCCTGTAGGCCGAGTGTCTCTGGCCCAGTTTGCCCTGGCCTTTGTGATGGATACGTGTGTAGCAGGTGCACTGCTGTGTGGGGCTGGGCTGCTGTTCCATGGGACACTGCTGCTGCGGGGCCAGACCACATGGGAGTGGGCTCGGGGCCAGCACTCCTATAACTTGGGTGCCCGGCATAACTTGCGGGCAGCCCTGGGGCCTCGCTGGGTCCTCATCTGGCTCTGGCCCTTCCTGGCCTCTCCTTTGCCTGGGGATGGAATCACTTTCCAGACCACAGCTGATGTGCAACTTATGGTGTCCTGACTCCAGGGGGAGCCAAAACTAAACAGGGCAGAGAGGAGCTTGGGGGTGGAGGGTGCTGTTAACATGTTTCCAGCAGCACCTCCAAGCACAGGAGGGAAGCCAGGTTGTCTCTTAATGCCTGGAGTAAAGAATTTTATCCCTTTCTCAGCCTTTTTTTGTCCCTGCCCAGCTCCCAGCTTGGGCTCACGTCTTGTGACAATGCCTTTTGGCAGAAATTACAGAGGAGTTTAGCAAGGGGTTTCTCAGCTGCCCCTCTCTGCCATGCTAATAAAGTGACCATTAGGTCCTTGGCCTTCCTCTGTCCTTCACTGTTTTTTTTTTTTTTTTTTTTTTTTTTTTTGAGACAAGGTCTCATTATGTAGCCCAGGCTGGCCTTGACTTCAAAGCAATCCTCCTGCCTCAGCCTCTTGAGTGCTAGGATTATAGGTGTGCACCACCAGACCCAGCATTTTACAGGGTTTCTAGTCCTCATTCTGTTGCCCTAGTTGTTTCTGGTTCCTCTATTAGGCCTGGAAACCACAGGTGTCTGAGAGGCAAGGGCTGTGCTTCTTCTGGCCCTGGCAGGGGAGTGGGATACAGGCAGTGAAAATCCAGATTTCACAGTCCCAGTCTCTATGATTAGAAACATTTCTACAATGTTCTAAGAGCTTTTAAGTTTGGAACCTCTCTTAGCTACTGTGGTAAATTGAGTGGCAGTTATATTTATTTGGTAAGTGAGAAATGAACTGGTATATAGAGGAGACAGGATTTGAACTCAGGTCTTTCTTTCACCTCTATACAAAGGGAATAGAAAAAAAATCAGGGCAGAGCACCCAGTTGGGTTGGCAAAGAGGATGGCTGTGTCCCTCTGTGACTCTGGAGCTGTGTGTTCCACCTTTTTATATAGATATAGGAAACAGCAGACTTGAACCCATGAGTTTATCTCTGCTCTTACAGCCTCTCTGAAATGATACTAAAGATATAAAATAGATAAAAATTTACAAAAGGAATATAGGAGGTAGCAGTAGGTCAGAGAGGTTGACTTTTTCTTTTGAGACAGGATCTTACTGAAACTCAACAGCAATCCTGAATCAGCTTCCCAAGAGCTGGTATTACAGATGTGCACCACTACTCCTGGCTCTTAACAATGATTTATAAGATAGAACGCTGTCAGAGCCCTGTTCACTCTCTAGCAGTGAATTGGAAATTGAAGTAGCATGTTCTGAAGGCCTGAGATACAAGCAGTCCCCTTTCTGAAAGACTCAGGAATTCCATGGGTAGGGTAGGCAGAGGGAGCGTGGGGCTGGCCACAGAGTGAGGGAAAGTGTCTAAGGAGCTGCTGGGTGCACCTCATCTGAGCAGCCAAGCAGCTTCCCCTCCATGGTGTGGATCAGAGGAGCTCTGGGTCTTGAGGGAACTGGGGAAGATGGGGTGAGGGGCTGGACCAAAACTGAGGTGAAGGACCACAGTTAATGCTGTGGCCTTCCTGTTAAAGAGGCTTGTCCCCGCAGAATGCCTGAGGGAACCCACCCTCTGACAAGCTCTGCCTATGCCACAGAGGGGACTATCTCCTCCGATCAGCATGTGCTGTTGCTGTGGTGTGCTCAACCCTATATGTGCTGTGTACTGGCAGATCTGTCTGGTTTCCTCCCTGCATTGTCCCTGCCCTCCAAATACCTTATTTTTCATGTTCTTTATTTAATGGTGAAGAGATGAAAGAGAAATATTTATACCCCCACACCCCTTGTCTTTTTCTCTCAGGAAACTTATGTCTTTTAGTCTTTCCTGGCAGAGAGCACATTGTCCTGTCTTAATCATTCCCTTACTTTGATGTGTAGTTTTATGTTTGTATTGCATGTTTTTTAATTTTATATAAATGGAATTGTCAAGTTTGTTCTTCTATGATTCTTTTTTACTTAATGTTATATTTCTGAAATTATTCAAATTACTGCATGAAGCTGCAGGGAATTCCATTTCCCTGCTCTACAGTGATCTACTGAACATACACATTTAATTTTTCTATTTCGTTCCACTGGTCATTTCATGTATCATGATCTTTGGGAATCACCCACTGAGAGCCCTTGCTCTGCCATATACATTTTAGAATCAGCTTGTCAAATTCCATCAGTAAGAACCTGTTGAATATATAGATGAATTTGGAGAAAATCAGCATCTACATGACATTGAATCTTCCAGTTCATGAGCATTTCTCCTTATTGAATGTTTTCAATAAAGTTGTATTTTTTTTTATAAAAATCATGCCTTGGGTATTTGATATTTTAATGCTTTATACATGACTTAATAGTGTAGGGTCTGGGGAGATGGCTCAGTGGAATAAGCAAGTGCAAGGACCTGAATTCAATCCCTGGTACCGCAAAAAAAAAAAAAGTATTCAATACTCCTAAAACTCATTACCATTTACTTGTGGTTTTATAAACAAATTACCTATGAAAGGTTTTGTTTATTTTTAATTTTTATGTCTATTGTCGTTCTGTATGGGTGAGGCCACTATAGATAGTGGAGTACTGGGAGGGCCCACTGTTGTCTCTGACTTTAGGAGAACAAATTTAATATTTTACCATAACTATATTCATTATGAGTTTTTGTCTTAATAGATGTTACTTATTAAACTGAGAAAATTTTATTTTATGCCAAATACTTTTTTTTATATAGTACCTTTCTGTAAACTCCAGGCTGACCTTGAACTTACCGTGACCGTCCTCTCAACCTACTGAGTCCTGGGATTGTAAAGTGTGCACTACCATGCCTGGACTTTCTGTTTACTTTCCATCTTTGTCTCTTACCAGCCTTGGAAGATATGGTATACCATACCTGTGATCCAGCTACTCAGAAGGGTGAGGCAGGAAGGTCATTAGTTTAATGCCAGCCTGGGAAACTTTAACACTGTCTCAAAATAAAAGAGGCTAGAGATATAGTTCAGTAGTAGAGCACTTGCCCAGCCTAACTAAAGCCCTAGGTAAAACTGCCAGGATAGAAAAGAAGATAGCTTAGTTTTTGCTTGCTTTTTTTAAAGACTCACTATGTAGTTCAGGCTGGCCTAAAACCTGACCTTCCTGCTTCATCCTTCACAATGCTGGGATGACAGGCCTGCACCATCACACCTGACTAGGTATGCTTTTTTTGTGTGTGGTACTGGGAACCAAACTGAGGACCAGGTGCTTATGCTGCTGAGTGATACCCCCAGCCCTAGAATTAAAAAAAAAAAAATATATATATATATATATAGATAATGTTTTGAGTCTTTTGTCTCCTAATTGACACACTTAGCCACTTTTGTTGTAATTTTATAGTTGCTATATTCCTAATGCTTCATTTTGTGCTATTTCTTTCCTAACTTTTCCAGTGCTTTGTAACTGTTTTGTTGTTTGTGTCTGTTTTTTTATGTATCTTAGTACAGGGTCTACAGGGTCTCACTATGTAGCTTGGACTTGCAGTGATTCTGTTTTCAGCTTCCCAAGCGCTAGGATTATAGGCCTGCGCCGCCACACCCAGTTTCAATTGCCTTCTCAGCGTGCCCTGGAGCAGCCAGAATAGCAGGCCAGGGATCCAACCCTGGCTGCTGCACTGTGCCACAACATTAGGCTGCTGAGCTATTTGGCCAGCCCTTCCAATGCTTTTTTAAGGTTGTTTTGCTACATGCTTTTTTTTTTTTTGCAGAACTGGGGATTGAACTCAGGCCTTTGGGTATACCAGGCAAGCACTTATTCTACTAAGCTATCTCCCCGCCCTATCCCCTTTTTAAGGCAGTTGTTTACCCCAAACTGCTCCTGCATTCAAGTGATTTTTCTGCCTTAATTTCCCAAGTACCTGGGACTACAGTCACTTGCCATCATGTTAGCTGCATGTTTTTTTGTGGTTGTAACAACTCATCCACTTTTTACATGTGGATTATCTGAGTATCTTTTTTTTTAATCTGAGTATCTTATTTTTCATTTTTGGAAGTTTGAAGGTTGGGGATGGCACAGTGCCTGCCTGACAAGTGGGATGTCCTGAGTTTGAGTACCCTCTCCCCAAAAATAAATAAATGAAGAAGATATGACACAAACAGAAAATAGCTACATGGCAAACAGCATAATAATTAGCCAGGAATGGTGACACACCTGTGATCCCAGCACTCAGGAGACTGAAGCAGGAGGATCATTGAGTTTGAGACCAGCCTGGGCTACAGAGTCAGCTCAAGGCAAGCCTCAACTGCATAGGGAGACTCTCAAAAAGACAAAATTTTTAAAAAGGAACTTCTATTTATTTCTTTTTCAAATCAACTTGATTATTTTATATATTCTTTTGCACTCAGATTTTATTTACAATGAAAATGAAAAAGTCAACGACAAATCAAAAAAGAAATACATTTAAAACATTATATACATTGGGTCATTCCAATACACTAAGTCTTTGAGGGTCAGCATCTGCAGCTGTTTGCTTTTTTTTTTTTTTTTTGGTGGAACTGGGGATTGAACTCAAACCCTTTGATTTGCCAGGGAAGCACTTATTCTCCTGAGCCATCTCCCCACCACCCCTTTTTTTTTTCTGCAGCTATTTATGCCAGTTTTTGCTCATGGTGAGCGTGTGAAATCTTTAAGGTCCTCTGTTACCCCCATCTTGGAGTAACAAAGGAAAACAAAAAGTTAAAACTTAGGGGAAATACTAGTAAAATAAAAAGAATCTGGTAAAATAAAAAGATAATCTCAGGTAAGAGAAGAAAGTACATTTTTGAAAAGATGTAAGACTGAACCAAGCCAAGTACATGCTTATTTTAAA